>JAVJIF010015008.1:0-103000 GCA_038442645.1 Agave tequilana
AAAATGTAATCAATGAGAGTGAGGCAGACCAAAAAGAAAATAAAAAAGAGACTGCAGAGATTTTGCGAGCTTGACTGCAAAGCTAGCGGAAGGGCTAGTGGGCAATCTCATCGTAACTCATCGTTAAGTTGTACGCCATCATCTTTGGAGAGTTTTTTTTTTTAATTATAGTAATTCCTAAATTAATAAGATGACCTATTTTATATTTTTATTTACAATATTTACTTGAACCTCACATGCATCAAAATCTTTAAACTTCTTTATTATTTAGTACTTGGTGATTGCAATATTTGTTTTTCAAGAACATTTCGGTCCTCAAGTATTTATAAGAGCTGAAGCTCTCTCTCTCTCTCTCTCTCTCTCTCTGCGCCTTAGCTCACTAATCCAAACACAGCTCCCATGGAGATGGAGGTCTCAGTGACTCTCACGTGAGAGCAACTCATTTTCTCCATCACTTCTTTGTTTCACACCAATTAATTAATGGTAAAATTATGTTTTTTTTTTCAATAAATTTTACTGCTGTTTGAATCCCTTCTGCACCGAGCTCCAATATCTTGGTGAATGGTGAATTACCAGAACTTTTTGAAAGCTATTATGGGTTTTTCTGTCAGATTTTATTTGTGTAGCCTTTTATGTAATATACGTATTTTACTTCTCTCTTCTTGAAAAACTCTAGAGATTGAATATTGCATGGCTCTTCATAACTTTTTCATTTATCTCTTATAATTTGCAGAATTTTGTGTTCAAATTTTTTTTTTTAAAATACCAAAATCTTTAACAATCCACTAAATTTATATTTAAATTCTTTTTTATGGTATGCTGGAGCTATTAAAATCATGGACAATGAAAGCAGCACTGCTCGCACTTGGACTTCTCCTTTTAATAACACGATAGATATGGTACAATTAGAATGCACTAAAATTTTATTTCCTACTATTATAAATTGAAAATTACTTTTTTTAATAAGACAAGTAGAATGGTACAATTATATTACTTAAACATTTTTTTACAAGTGGTAGGCATCAAATATTAAAAATCAAAGTGTTCTCACCTTTACCTGTCGACAATATTTTCTCTTTAACAATATTCAAATTTCGAATAAAAGCGTGGAGCCCAACGTTGGGGGAGAAAGGGTTTGGGCTTGTTGGTTTGCAGGTTGCTTCCCAACCCGGATTCGACCCAATTGAGAAAATGGGCCACCCGCAACTGATGGGGTTTAAGGTGGGGGTGCTGGGCCCACTGATGGCCTAACAAGATCGGGGCTAATCACTAGAAATTGTTGAAGGGAAAGAAAAGTAGAATGAGCCCAGTAGTCTTGGGCCAGTGGAGGGAAGTGGACCAATTCAAGCTGGGCCTGATAGCGGGCTGCGGGTAGGCACTCTAAGCCTAAGAAGAAAAGCAAAAGTGGGAACTTTGAAAGAAAACGCACAGCCCCAATGCTTAAACATGGATTTATTAATAGTGGAGAGTCGGTATCGGCGAGTTGGAGTAGTCTGCGAGTCCAAGATCAATTTTTTTTAGCATTGTGGGCAAGAGATTCTAAACCGATTCCCAAATGAGTTTACTAACTTTTTGGGTCTATTTCACGGAAAGAGAAAAAAGGGTGATATAGAAGACATCGACGAAGGAGTTTGTTTTTAGAAGAGAGTGATAGGAGGATGGAGTGAGGTGAACCATTCGCGTCAGAGGAGCTTACGACACATCGACTTAGGCTGAACTCAGGATTGCTATTTAGGTCGTGTATGCGCCTAGATGAAAAGCGGATACGTCATCAAGACGTCTGAAAGTAAGTGGCCCCTGTTGGAGTTTTTTATTTTTTCGGGTGGACCAATGTGTATCTTTACATTTTTGTTCCCTCCATTTTTGGGATTTGTTTCAATAAGGACTTTTTAATGAAACGCTGAGGGCTGGGGGTTGCTTGGCCTCACGGTCTTTTTCTCCGAAAAAAATATTTAACACATCCATTTATTTAGCAACATGAAATCTTATTAAACATTATGAGAGAAACTTCGTTTCCAATGTCAAAAAAGGATAGAATAACCCAACTTATATTCAGAAAACTATATATAATCTTAAGACCTCAATTATTTAAATTAAGTTCCTCAACAAATTTCTCTCCTACCTTTGGATTGAACCTCTCTCTTACTTGCCCCTTCAAAATCCAAAAGATATTGTTATTCTTTATTAAGAATAAATCATCTCTTTTTTTTTTACACCCATGTTGAGCTCTTCAACGTAAAACTGATAAAACAAACATCTAGAGGCCTGCAGCAATCACAGAGACCAATCTTCCAGTCTGTCACAAGGCAGCGAAACTACAAGTTAGTTGGTACTTTGAAAACATTTTTATATAGTTTTTTTATTATCATTTTGATTCATTAATAGAATATTATAAAGATTGTAGTCTAACACGAGAGTACACGACTAATTGTTACATTGGGAAGGTCTCAGGAATCAGAATAACCTGCGAACTCTTTAATTTCTAAGAGAACAGTTTGTCTTCTGGTGCATTATATTTATTAACGAAGGTTTAATAATCTTATTGATTGTTCATTATTATAAACTTGAATTTTTTTCTCATAGTTTTAATTGCTACGGATGATTTAAAGTCACGCATTTCTATATTATAAATTTTTGTAGCTGGTACTTTAGGAATAGACCATTTATTAAGGTCTTCTATTTATATTGGATATTCTATTAGATTAGAATTTTAACAGATTTACATTTAATTAAATTTCTAGAACTTGAACCTATTAAATCTATTAGAAGGCTTTGAGTAGAACTATCATGTACTCTTTTCTCTGTAACTAGTTGCTAAGATAACTTATCTTTATTTTAAACTAAATTTAGATTACCTAACGTATCTTTAAGTCTGTAAAATCTAACACGACAGTCAACAATTTACGGAAACAAAACGCCATCTCGGCAATAAGATATCCTACGCGAATTAGATGCCGTTCCACTAGGTCGAAGCCAGACCACACAACACCTAGGCATCTAACCAGAGAACAATTTGTCTTCTGGTGCCATTTATTTTAGAGGTTAATTTTGTGACTTATTTAATGGCAAGTTGGTTTTTGTTGCATCTCTTATTAAAATGATTATGGGAGTTCATTGTCGAGCCAAACATAAATAATAGCTAGGTCTAGTGATTTTGTTTTTTAAACACTTGAAGACAATTTATTTACTAATATTTTAGTTTTTATTATCAAATTTATATTATCTTTGAAAAAAATGGTGATGATTTACGAAGAGCCATAAATTCTTGAAAGGAAAATTTAGAAATACAATAAAAGTGACGTGCGTGTTCAAGAAAATTGAAAAAGGAACCCATGATAATAAACTTAAGATTAGTTTATGATCATTAACTTGTATGTCAGATAATATTTTTTTTTTTGTTCTTTTTTATGCTAAGGAGAACGTTTTCCTCACTGTTTCAATATCGATCCTGCAGCAATCAAACCATCTTGTTGACGTGTAGATTGGCTTAAGTTAATACATCAGCACGATTATTTCTATCACCATCGCAATCTTTGTTGCTGTTCAAACCTAAATTTTTTATTGCCTAACGAAGATATTGGAATTGGTCATCGACCCTTTGCTCCCGGCATCAAATCTAGTGGAAAGTCCCTTTAAAGTTAAATCATTATTGTCTTAAAATTTTGCATCAGTCAACTTAAATTTGGTCTCGCTCTAATACTACTTGACGCAGATCAAAACTAAAAGCAATGGCTAGATCTCATTCTAGTGTCGATAAACTCTAAACAAAACGCTGGGTAGAATAACTCTGGAGTCCACCATAAAAGAAAGAGAAAATTTCTCAAATTTTATTAAACTTAAAAAAAAAATGTCTACAAAGAGTTTCAAAGAGCATTTATATAGATTTTCATATATAAAATCTTAATAATACTAAATTTTTTCTAAAAGTACTTCTAGAAATAATAAGACTCTTAATTTGACTCAAACTTTAATAATAAAAATAATAGTAAAATAAGAAACTGAAAGATAAAAATAATTAGAAATCTAAAGTCCTAATAGAAAAAGAAAACTAATAAATAGGAATTTTATTACTAATCGGTATTATTTAAGATTTTATGAAACGAGCCGATTTTATAGATTACCCTTGCAAAATTTGCAGAACTGCCCCTGTAAGCTGAAAACATCATAATTTCGCATACGGGCTCTGACTTTCACGTTCTAGGATGTGTTGGTGTGATCTTTTCATTCTCCTATTATTAAAATAGGCAAATATGATGTTTCGAACTTATGAGCTTATCAAATTTACTAAATTTTCTCACATCAATTGATGATTACTCCAGAAAGTTATGGACGTTTATGATCTGGAGCAACGTCTAAGGTGTTAGACTGTTTTCAGAAGTTCCATGTGGTAGTAGAGTAAGAGACATGGTTGTCACTCATTGCAGTTTGCTCTTATAATGAGGGAGAATACACAGGTCTGTTTGAGGAGTACAGTAGAAAGTATTAGATCAAGCACGAGACAACAATTTTGAAGACAATGCAACAGAATGGACTAGCAGATAGGATGAACCGCACAATATGCGAGAAAGTGCAAAGCAAGCTTTCATGTGCAAAGTTGTCGAAAATATTTTTAGGTAAGGCAGTGCGTACAACCAAGGCCAGCCCTTGGGGTAGGCAACATAGGTTGTTGCCTAGGGTCCCAGTTTTTTTACGGCCCCATTAGATTGTCTATATAGGTTATAAAATAAAAAGGAAAAAAATAACAAGGTATAAGGAAAAATGCATGAAGAAAAAGGAGCTTGTACTCGAAACTAAAAAAAATCTCCTCACAATCTCAAGCCCAACACCCCCTCTCTTTTTCTCATGGAATGAGAGGATCAAACGATTCAGACCCAAGATGAGAAGAAGAGGCCTTCCATCATCATCACTCCGAAGGTACTGCTCTCTCTCCTGTCATCATTTTCTTCTGCTTTTAGGATTTTGATAGCATCCCAGTATTGCCTAAATGACAAAAATAAGAGATTTTGATGAGAACCCACTTGTCAAAATAAAGAAAATAGATTTTGATGAGTACCCAGAATTCAAAATCTCATTTATTTCAAAATATTTTAAGGCTTGGATTGATAAGATCCAAGCTTTGATTTTGTAGGAAAAGTGAGGGAAAGAAAGAGACCATCCCCTCTTCTCGAGTACGACTGTCATTTTCTACTTGTTGCATTAGTGTTCCCTTGAAGCTCACATTAATTTTGGATGTAATTTTAATATAAAAGTATAAACTCTTAATATATTTTTAACCTATTTGAAACTAATTTGTTGGAGAGTGAGGGAGAGAAAAAACCCACCCACTCTTCTGAACTTCATGTGATTCTTGTCTTTTGCCACTCAAATTTGGATTTACTTAACTGTTTGATTTAGATCAGTACCCAGAAGTCGTTGTTAGATTCAGATGAACACAAAAAATCTTAAATTGCAGATTTTTATACTCTGGTGTTATCTTTGTGAAATACATTTTGTTATCATTTTTAAAATATTGATGCATCTGTATTGTAGAATGTGAAAGTGTGACATGCAGGCCTTTGATCAGGATAGGTAGTTTAGGAAAACTATATTGTGTTTGATTCTTGAGGTTAGGTATAGCCCCCCTGGGTATGTAGACAGACGTAAAGTTACTTGTGTACAACATTATCAATAAAACAAAAATTATCTTGAATAATAAGAAAAACAAATATTAATATTTTTTTAGTATTTTTTCATAATTGATTGGTGAAGGGCCCTTTTTGAAAAGTTGGCCTAGGCCCAGATATATCGGGGCCGGCCCTGTGTAGAGCCACAGACATCATCAATCTCTCTCCAGTGTATCTATTCGAGATGGATGTTTTAGAGCACGCGTGGATGAGAAAAAATGTCAGTTACAAACATGTGAATGTTTTTGGATGTCGAACATTGACACACATACCGAAAGATGAAAGGTCCAAGCTTGATGGTAAGACTCGATCATGCCTCTATATTGAAAACTCACAAGATCAGTTTGGCTACATATTGGGGGATCTGAAGGAGAAAAAGATTATATACTTAAATAGAGATATGATTTTTCTGGAGGATCAGACCCTCGGAAATATTAAAGACAAAGGGAGAGAAAAAGTCTTATCATGACGATAGTGAATCAGTAGTGACTCTCGTGAGTCCACTCTGGTGACCCATGGTGAAAGAGAAGGGCAAGTGTAGGAAGATGTGATTGGTGATGAAGCTGTGATAGATGATATAAATTACAATGATATGGAGGAGAAGCCTCCAGTGACACCAGCATCAACTCTAGTGTTACGAAGATCAAATGGAGACCGTCAGCCTTGTAGGAGATACATTATGCTCAGGAATTATCTTGCTCACAGATTCAAGTGATTAGGAGAGTTATCAGTAAGGAAAATAAGAATGGCTCAAGACAATATAAGAACAAATGAGTTCTTTATGCTTATAATCTGGTGAAGCTTTCTAATGACAACAGGACCTAAAGAACTATTTTTCATTCACCACCTCATGCACAATGTAACAAGTTGAAATGCGATTTCTCCTTTCACTTTAAGTGTTTTTTGCTTGTCAGCGTCATTGCTTGTCACTGATAAATTAAGATTTAGCATGTGGAGTAGAGCCAATTTATGTACTCCCTCTGTCCGGAAATAGCAGTGTGTTTTTTGACCAAAATTTTGTCCCAAATTTGTAATCCGTTTTAAATCTCAATATTACTTTTACAATTTGCAATACTACTTTTATCATTTTCAATATACTTTTCCCCTTCCCAGTACTATTTTTAACATTCCCAATATAATTTTATCATTCCCAATGCTACTTTCACTATTCACAATGTTATTTTTATCATTCAAATTTCAACTCCTTATAAACTCTTAATTCTCATGACCGATAAAAAACGAAAAGTAAAATCATTACAAGGAAATATTACTTTTGTTGACTTGGTATCAAGTCAAGTGAAAAATAAATCAGTGTTTTTAAAAAAGTAGAATATTACTTTTGTTGACTTGTATTTTAAAATTTTCTTTTAAAAAATTATAATTTTTCTAATTTGCAGATTTTGGAAGAGGTCAAATATAGCCTGCTAATGTCCCTTTCTAATCCATGTTTTGTTTCCTAAAAAAAATTTGTCGACAAATTTTTTTTTTCTTTCACGATTAGAAATACTAATCTGTAGGTCATTTGACCATTAATTTGCAAGTTGCAAGTGGGTTGTATTAATTAAAACTATAGTTTTATCAAATATTCTATGTTTTGTTTGGGTGACAAAGTTAGTACGAGTTAGAAATAACTTTTCCAAACACCTTAAAAAATACTTAAGATTAGAAGAAAACACACTTCAGGTATTTTAGAAAATAATGACGCAATTAGTGTGTGGGGATAAAGTATTTAGCAAGTCTATAACTCTAGGCTTTAATTTTACTAGATTTCAGAAAATTAACTACCTACCTTGGATATTGAGCATTTGCGTGTAAAATGGCTTTCAAATATACAGTAGACTATCATAAATTACGTTTTTTTTAAGGTAATTTTTCGAAAAGATGTGAGGTATTTAGGAGTACATAATAAGCCAATAAAAAACTGGATTGTTGGATAGATTTTTCACACCATATCCGGGATATGTGAGTTATAATTATTAACATATGAGAAGGATTCTCTTTTTCATGTTCTGTTAGCTGATGGAGAGAGAGAGAACAGAGGAATTGGAATGTTATTTCCCGGAGGTGAACCACATACAGTGCAGTGTAGGCAGATGGTCACACTGTATCTTATAAAATAATGAAATAATACGAACAATTTGTAACTGACGGGGAGATTTCTCTCCCCATTCTAAATTAACCGTAAGTACACGGTTGATCGTTTGCAGCACTTGAGGGTCGATCCACAGTGACAGATGGTTCTGTTGGTTTCAGTACTTATAGGCGAATTGGTCAAAAGTTTTGTTAGTTTTGCTCTTAACTATCTGTTTATCTAGAGAAAATTAAGCACTTAGAATCGAATCCTTCAAATTAAGGTCAAGCGGTCAAGCTCGGTCTCTATACTAGTCTGCAATCAATTATCAAATTTTTATATCTAATAGGCAAATTAAGTCTAAACATTAAATTTAAGTATACTAGATCAATTATCAAATTTTTATTGTCAATATTACACGATCCATCAAAGATAAATAAATCTAACTGATTAAATTAAATACATAAAAGACAGTAAAACCTTAAGTGTGCGCACGGAACAAGGCAGCGATGAGGCCCTGTCGCGGGCCCCACACGGCCTGCAGCTCCTTGCAGAACACAATCACAAATTGGAGAGGATGCTATTTCCACAAGTATTGATTAAAGAAGACAAAAATAAGAACATAAAGAATAACAATACATTAAAAATCCAAACACAAACGAAGGAAGAAAAAGATTACTAAATGAAATTTTGTCCCAAAAAACGTGGCTGCCAATGAATGGCCAAAAACAGACCCAAATTCGGCAAAAGGCAAAATTCGAACAAGCAAAAGCAGCCGCGCCCAATTATAAAGACTAAAAAAACAAAACCCGCACCCGGCCCCTCTCCTCTTTATATAATGAGAAGTTTTTACATAAAAAAGCCCCTCAAATTAAAGATATTACATATTAAATCAGTTTTGACTAAGACTGATTCCATAAATGGCCAATACGGACAACCAAACGGTCGAATCAGCAAAAACTGTCAACACTAAAGTTGTAAATATTCGAATTCTCTTTCCGCAGATAACTGGATGACCTCTTCTGGAGTCCTGTAGCCAAAGTTATGGATGGAATACAACACCATGCTCGGAAGATAACCCTCAATCATTACAAATTGCGTGATTTTACTGCTTGATTCTTCTCTTTTCTTTTTCATTTTTAATTTTGTACATGTCTACTGATAAATCCACTAAAGTCACCCGAGTAGCATTATTTATATACAAAAATATAGATAAATGAGAGCAATAAAACGGTATAAATTCATGTCAATTGGTAACTTTTTTTTGCATATAATCTCTTTTTTTTAATATTATTTTTACTAGCATAAAGATATTGTTGAGCTCTATCTCACCTTGTAACTTATAAATTAATAAAGGTCGCAAGTTCAAGTCTTAGTTGGTGCAATATTATTTTTTAATTTTTCCTCTATTGTCACATTATATTTACGCTCATATTGAAATCCTTATTACACTTACGTCCACACTGAAAAAATATCTTTCATCCGCCACTACTAATCCTAGCTCCTTTGAGCACTAATGATATACAGTCCTTTAATGGTCTCATTCGGGATCTTGGCTTAATAGACAACCTGCACAAGTACTGCACAAGTACAGGAAAGACATTCCACGTCGGTTCTAAACCGACGTTAAAAAGATAAAGCAGAAATGTGGAAAATCTTTAACTTTTCACGTTGGTTTTCACCCGACGTGAGAAGTAAATATTTAAAGTCGGTTCTTCACATATCACAAATACTTACTTTCCACGTGGAAAGTTTCTATTAAATTCTGCGTAAAGAAACCTTCCACATCAGTTCTTAAAAGTACTGACATGGAAATGTTTCTTTCAACGTCGGTTCTGTTGTCTTCCACATCAGTTCTTAAAAGTACTGACAAGGAAATGTTTCTTTCAACGTCGGTTCTATAGCATAACCGATGTTGAAAGTGTTTTTAGACATTGGTTTCTAAGTGAACTGACGTGGAAACTATGTACGACATCGATTAAGAACCGACATCGTATATAATAATATTTTTTTAAAAAATTTTATAAAAGTACCAGACACAGTATAGATCTGTACATATTCCAACCAAGCAAACACAGTATAGAATATCAAACAGAATCCAACACACATATATATCAAACACACAGAATTAATCCAGCTAACCACCAGACACAATACACAATATCAAATAGAATCTCACACATGCAAATATATCATCAAACACACAGAATTAATCCAGCCAATCAATCCACACATATATATCAGACATTACAAAATATCCAGAATGCAATGCAAACATATAACTCATCCAATCTAGAATCCAATATAAACATGATAATCCAAAATTCAATACGAACACATAACTCATTCAATTCAGAATCCAATACAAATTTTGGGATCCCTGCAAGGTTGTTTTAATTCTCGAATCAAGAGATCCTACACCAAAAACTCTTATGAAAAATATGGATAAGGCATGAACTGTACACATGTAAAGAGAAATGACAAGCACCAAACATGCACCAAATATTCATGTATGTGTGTGTTGACGGCGGCGGCGGCGTGGTGTTGGTTGTGTGCGTGTGTGTGGTGCGGTTTGGTGTTGGTGGGGTGTGGTGTTAGTGGGGTGTGTGTGCTATAATTGATTTGTGTGTATGTATGGTGGTTGTGTGTGTGTGGTGGTTGTGCGTGTGGCATGCTTAATGTGTGTGTGTGTGTGATGCTTAATGTGTGCTTGATGGTGCAGTGTTGGTGGTGTGCGCATGTGCACCATACTTGATGTGTGTGTGTATCATGTTTGATGTGTGAGAGTGTGTGTGTTGATGGTGTGTGCATGTATGCCATGCTTGATATATGTGTACCATACTTGATATGGATTGTTGGCATGCTCAACAGCAAATTTAAAAAGCTCCTCCACACCATTCAACTATTTGGTACTTACCTATTTGTATCCATCCATTTCCAATTCATGTTTACCTAGTCTAGAGATCAAAAATAAAATATTGAATTAAAAATAACGTATATCATGTAAAGAGTAAATTTACTTTACTTGTGCATAATTGTCACAACCACCAATACCAAACCATCAAGCACACATCAAGCATCACACACGCACACACGCACACACATCAAGTATGTCACACACACAACCACCACACATCGACGACACACATCAAGCATGACACACACACCAACACCACAACCCCACGAAAGCCACACTCACACATCAAGCATGGCACACACACCACATCACACACACTCATGCGCACACTCGTGCGTGCGTGTAATTTACTATATTTATATCTTTAAAACTCAAGGTTTGAGAATTTGGTTTTTGGTTCACTCTTCTTTTGTAAATGGTTTCAATCAATTTCGTTTGTTTAAGTGGCCTAAGTTTCAAGTTTTGATTCTTTATCGTATGCATTATACAAAAAATAGGGAATATAAAAAATCTAAGTTAGTGTTATACCTGAGAGAATTGAACCATGACACAACAAAAAAAAATTTCAAATTGATATGAAAGCCATTAATTTAAAGTTAAATTAAGTTTATAATCAAAATTAAATTAAAAATATCTAATTATGAAAATTTATAATATACTGATCTGGGATGCTTGTAGAAATTGGAGGGAGATGAAATTACTGAATAAGAATATTACATTTTCCTTCTCTACCTTTTTTCTGTTAACTTTTTTTTAAGAATTTTCTTAGATAAGTTTTTCCCCAAAATATTTTCGTTGACATTATGTATGGAAATCCCAACAAATTAGATGATGGGTAAAGGACTAAGTAGGTAAAAGCACTCACAGTTGTGTTAGAAGAGGTCGGTGGCTGCGTTGGAGGATGCCGGTGTTGGCGCGAGGGGATATCTGGTGCGGCGTGAGGGGAGATCTAGTGGAACTCGCCGGTAGATGCGCTAGAGGAGGGTGGTGAGGCGCAAGGGTAGAGCCGGTGGAGCTCGCTGGCTGTGTTGGAGGAGGCCGGTGGCGGCGCGAGGGAGGGAGAGTGAGGAAGGAGAGACAAGAGAGAGAGAAAGAGAGAAAGAGAGAGGGGGGGTTAGAATTTGGGGAATCGAGGCTGATAGAGTGAGATTGGGGTTAGAAGAGGGCGCGCTTTTCGAAAACACATATAACATTGGTTCTTGCCAGAATAGATGTTATATGATTTTGTAAGTCGATTCCTTTCAGAACCGACGTGTAATTTAAACACTTATAACGTTGGTTCTTTAAAGAACCGACGTTATAAGTCTTGCACGTCGGTTCTGAAACAATTAAAGATATTCCACATCGGTTCTTTACAGAACCGATGTGGAAGATATTTTTTTTAAAAAAAAAAGCACCAACCTCAAAATTTCTTTGTTTTTATTTACAAGTTTGCCACCGCCCCTATAATCTACATTGGTTGTGACAAAACTGACGCAAAACGCCCGATGCGAAAAGGCATTTATGTACTAGTGCTCACTTGGATATTGAATATTTACATGTAAAGTGACTTTAAAAAATAAGTTAAACTATCACAAATTATGACTTTTTATGCTAATTTTGTGAAAAGATGAGAGGTATTTATAGAGTACATGATAAGCCAATAAAAAAAGATAGATGGCCAGATAGATTAATTTCACGCGATGGCCAGATAGATTAATTTCACGTCATATCCTTGTGAGTTTATAATTACTAACAAATAAGAAGAATTTTCTCTTTTTCATGTTGTGTTAGCGTGATGGAGAGAAAACCAAGGAGATGGAATATTAATCCTCAGGGGCGGACCACACAGTTCAGCGTAAGCAGATGCTCACACTGTATTTTATAAAATAATAATGAAGGGAGAACCAAAGATTTGGAGTACTAATCCTAACTCCTTCTAACCCTAAATAATGAGACAGCAATCATCTGTATTGGCTTCTTGCGCGCCTAATAATATGAAATAAAAAATTGTCATTGGCTTTTATTTCCGATAAAAAAAAAAAAAAGAGAAAGAAGAAGACAAAAGCATCTCTAGATATAATCGCATTGGACCGTGCGATTAAACATTAAAACTTAGACTTAACATGTGATTAAACCTTGGAATGCCTGGCGCATGTAATTAAGCAATAATCCTCGGCATTTGTTAATAATTATTGTGTGATTAAACATTAAATGTTAAGTAGCCGGCATGTTGTGATCAGGACTCACGAGTGGAAGCCAGCCATCTGTAATTGAAAGTAATAAACATTTCTCAACAAATAACTCTCTACTGTTTAAAAAGGCTCGGAGGGTTCCCTCGTCGATAATATCACAACTAGCATCATCTGATTGTGCAAACATAGAGAGAGAGAGAGAGAGAGAGAGAGAGAGAGATGGCGGAGATTGCTGTGGGGTTGGCAACAAAGCAGGCTGAAGGCCTTATTAACAGCCTCGTCAACAGAGTCTCCGGAGAGGTGTCCTCGTTGTTAAAAGTCCGCGAAGATATCTGCTTCATCAAAGATGAACTGGAGCTAATGACCGCATTTCTTAGAAAAGCGGAAGAGAAACAGAACACCGACCAGTTAGCCAAGGCTTGGGTGAAACAAGTGAAGGAATTGGCTTACGCCATTGAGGACTGCATCGATGAGTTCTCGCTCTACTTGCCGTGTCGAAGAAGCAACAATAATCTGGCGATTGCTTTGATGCGTCAAGCGCGCTCAGTGGGTTCACTCCGAGCGCGACGTCGTATTGCCGCCAACATACGACGCATCAAATCCAGCATTAAAGAGGTGAGTGAAAGCAGATTGCGATATGGAATCGATGAGAAAACAGCAAGCACCGACAGAGATGTTGTTGCAGAGCATGATCCGCGATCGTCTGCTCTTTTTGTCAACAAATCCCAACTTGTGGGAATTGATGAGCCTATAAAGGAGCTTGTCGAGTGGTTATTGGATGAAAGCAAACCACGACTCAGCTTGATCGGTTTGGTTGGTGCTGGTGGATTGGGGAAGACCACAATTGTGAGGAGAGCCTTCGAGGACCCACAAGTCACTGGTGGGCATTTCGATTGCCGCGCATGGATCACTGTTTCACAAGTTTACCACACGGAAGGACTTCTAAGGAGCATGATCAAACAACTATTCCCTTCTGTTCCAGAAGGCCTAGACAAGATCACAGAGAGGGAGAAACTCTTTCAAATGCTCAAAGATCATCTGAAGAATAAGAGGTATGCTATTGTATTCGATGACATTTGGAAGACAGATGCATGGGAAAGCTTAAAAGATTCAATATTGCAAGAGAATGAACATGGAAGTAGGATCATTATAACAACACGAAATAAAGAGGTAGTTCAATATTGTTTGTCTCATATTCCTGGCAACATCCATGAACAAAGAAAATTAAAAGAAGAAGATTCTTGGAAGTTGTTCTGCAAAAGAGTATTTCATGAGCAGCAAACATGCCCCGAGGAACTCAAGGACTTGTCTAAAGCTATCTTAAAAAAATGTGATGGGTCTCCGCTAGCCATTGTAGCCGTGGCTGCTACTCTGGCTAGTAAGCCTATGAAGACAAGCGAGGAATGGATGGTCTTTCTCAAACATATCAGTTCAGAATTGGAAAGCAATCCAAACCTTCAAGGAGTAATGAAGATATTAAATTTTAGTTATACTGACCTACCATGTTATGTCAAGCGGTGTTTTTTATATTTAAGCAGGTTCCCTGAGGATAGCGTGATTAACTGCAAGCGCATCAAAAGACTGTGGATGGCAGAAGGTCTCATTAGTGCTCGTCGAGGCATGAGCGCAGAAGAGGTGGCGGAATCCTACCTAAATATGCTTATCAGCCGGAGCATGATCCTTCCATCAAAAATCACTGTCCGTGGTGAGATAAGAGATTTCATTATTCATGATATGATGATGGAAATGATTGTGTCCATCTCTGTGGAGGAGAATTTTGTTTCTCGGATTCGGAAGGACAGCACTTGGCTTCCCCAAGGAGTGAGTCGGCGTCTCTCAATGGACTCTGCAGGGAGCATCCCAGATGACCTGGGCTTATCGTATGTGCGGTCGTTGTTCTTGTTTGGAGATCATCGCTTGCCACCATCGCTCTTTGTTTCTCCTGAGTTCAAGCTGTTGCGGGTGTTGGATTTGGATGGCTGCAGATGTTTTAACGACAATCATGTCGATGGGGTTTGCCAATTGCTCCATTTGAAATTTTTAAGCCTGCGGAAGACAAGGGTGACTGCAATTCCCAAATCCATAGGAAGACTTGGAAACCTGGAAACCTTTGATCTTCGAGGTTTATATCCTATAAAAATTCCTGTCGAGATAGAAAAGCTTAAGAGGCTGCAGTTATTTCGTGGAGATGATCTCATACTGCCAACAAAACTAAAATTATGGAAGTTGACTGCCCTCCAAGAATTGGGAAGGCTGAGGATAAATGATGCAAAGGGAGAGAAGAATCTGCAAAATCTGTATCATCTAAGGAAACTAGATGTCTGGTTTGGAGGTTATGCCAAGAGGGGAGGTTATATCTTGGACTCTCTCAAGACAATGAGAAGTTCCCTTCGCTCTCTCAAGGTTGTTTCATTTGATGATGACCTCAACTTTCTGAAAGATGAATCAACTTTGGTAAAGTCGCCCCTCCTGGGACTGGAAAGCCTATACCTTGGGGGTTCTCTTGACGCGCTGCCTAACTGGGTTCCTTCCCTCACTAATCTCACCAAGCTCACTCTCTACCGGACTGGACTTGGAGCAGATGCTATAGAGGCTCTGAGGACTCTACCAAAGTTGATTCATCTTGAACTTTCTTTTATGGCATACAATAGGCTGTGCTTCAGTGCTGAAAGCTTCAAAAGTCTCAAGCTGCTTCATCTGCGTGGCTTTTCGTTGGGATCACTGGTTATCGAGATCGGAGCAATGCCGCGTCTGGAAAGGGCTCGGTTGGATCAAGTTAGGCAAATTTCAGGCATTGAGAATCTCATTGGCTTGAAGACGATTGAAATGTATCTTTGTTGGGACGGTGTGGTGAATTCGGTGAAACAAGCCGTGGAGGCACATCTCAACCATCCCCAGCTCATCATCTTAAAGCAGTGATCGGAGACCCTCATTTTCTATTTCATCAGCCAGTCACCTTCTTCTCTCTGCATCATCCGGGGGAATTAATACCATTATATATGCTTGGTTGCTATTATTTATATGTAAAATATAAGGTCTCAAATGTATTCATTAATTTCCTTCTTAATTTTTTTCTTTTTTATGTGTAATATATTAAATTAAACTTAAATTCTCACATGATGATGAAATCACCCAATAGATCTAGAATCAGTACACCTCAAGAACAAATATATATTTCATATTTGTACATACCTGAAGCCATTAGAAAGATTGATGAAGTCCCTTCTACTATCTCCTTGCAAACCCTAAATGTGGTCTCCTTTCTTCTCTCTGTCTCTCTTAATGCACTAACACAAAATCTGAAATTTGATGGCTTCTTAACAATAAGGGGTGTATGTGCCTATTATAGAGGAGAGAAGAGGGTCCACAAAAATAGCAAGTAACCGTATGGGAGAAAACCACCCATCATGGCCCTTGATCTCCCATACGGTTATTCAAATAAAAATAACCTTTATATTTGGGCAATCATTATATATCAGTTAGGCTATTATTTATGGAATCTAATTAATAAATAAAAGGTTAGTGGGCCACTAAAACGTGAGACTAACATTCTCCCACTTGGACCACTAGCCGATTACGTTACAACTTTAGAAAACAAACAAAAAAAAGACTCATTTAAATACATTTGACTCCGTTGGATTCCATACTGAAAAAATTTTGACACGTGATCACGAATTTTGAAAATAATAACTGATAAGCCCAAATAATGAGATACTGTAATACTGCAATTAGCTTGGACCACCAATGTGAGTCATAGCGGTTATACAACAATTATGTCATACTCCCTTCTACGTACCACAACACTGATAACCCTCACTAATAGAGTCTGTAACCGAAACGACCCCTGTAATTTGTCTTGTCAAGACTTTTCCTGTTTAACAAACATCCATACATAATATGTGCACACATAGTTGGATAACAGGAAATACAGAAACAAACTTTTATTGCGCAATAGTGTCAATTACATAACCACCAAAACATACATTACAGATTACTCAAAAGACCCATTCTAATAACATGTTCTTTGAATGTCTTTGGAGGCAATCCCTTGGTCAACGGATCAGCAACCATTAGAGTGGTACTTAAATTCTCAATTGACACTCGTCGTTTCTGAACTCTTTCTTTAACGACTAAGTACTTAAGTTCCATGTGTTTGAAACCACTAGAGTACTTTCCATTCTTAAAGAAGAAAACGGCTGCTGTATTATCACAAAATATCTTCAGCGGCCTGGCAATAGAATCAACTACACCAAGTGCTGAGATGAAATTACGTAACCATAATGCATGACTTGTGGCCTCGAAACATGCTACGAACTCAGCCTCCATCGTGGATGAAGCAGTGATAGACTGCTTTACGCTCTTCTACGAGATTGCCCCACCAGCTAGCATGAATATAAAGCCTGAGGTAGACTTTCTGCTATCAGGGCAACCAGCACAATCTGAGTCCGAATAACCGATCACTTCTAACTGATCTGATCTCCTATATGTGAGCATATGATCCTTCGTCCCTTGAAGATACCGCATCACTTTCTTTGCCAATTTCCAATGCTCCATTCCTGGATTACTCTGGTATCTTCCTAACATTCCAACTGCAAAACTGATATCTGGCCTGGTACAAGTTTGTGCATACATCAAGCTTCCAACTGCTGACGCATATGGAACTTTCTGCATTTGTTCCTTTTCTATGTCATTTCTAGGACACTGACTCCCACTTAATTTGTCACCCTTCATGATGGGTGCACAACTGGCTGAACAAAGTTCCATGTGAAATCTTTCCAAGACTCGATTGATATAACCTTTCTGAGACAGTCCTAATAATCCTCGAGATCTATCCCTGAAGATCTCTATGCCAATGACATAAGCTGCCTCACCCATATCAACCATCTTAAAGTTCTTGGTAAGATAGTCTTTGGTTTCATACAGTAAACCAATATCACTACTGGTTAACAAAATATCATCCACATACAGAACCAAAAAGATAAACTTGCTCCCACTGATCTTCAGATATATACACTGATCAACAGTGTTTTCTTTAAATCCGAATGAGGTAATGGTATCATTAAACGTTATATACCATTGCCTGGAAGCTTGTTTCAGTCCGTAGATGGATTTCTTTAATTTGCAAGCCAAGTGTTCTTTTCCTTTCTTTGCGAACCCTTCAGGTTGCTCCATGTATATTCCCTCATCCAAATTTCCATTCAGAAAAGCTGTTTTCACATCCATTTGATGTAACTCTAAGTCATGATGAGCTACAAGGGCCATAATGATTCTGAAAGAGTCCTTCTTTGATACTGGAGAGAAGGTTTCTCTATAATCAATGCCTTCTTTCTGAGTGAAACCTTTAGCCACAAGTCTGGCCTTATATCGTTCGATATTGCCTTTGGCATCGCGCTTGGTCTTAAAGACCCATTTACACCCGACTTTCTTACAGTTACTAGGCAATTCGACGAGATCTCAGACTTTGTTATGGTCCATAGATTTCAACTCCTCATTCATAGCATCAATCCATTTGCTAGAATCATTACTTTCGATGGCTTGTGAAAATGAAACTGGATCTTTATTAATCCCAATATCGAAATCAGATTCCTGTAGATACACCACATAATCATCTGAAATACCAGATCTTCTTTCCCTCTGAGATTTCCTCAAAGCTGCCGGTTGTGGTGGTTCTACAACATTTTCAGTGGCGATATCCTCATGAAGTGGTGAACCATTTTCATTATGTTGTTCTGATGACTCAGCTTGATGATTAAGCTGAGGGACAATAATTTCTCTTGAAGGAAAGGGTATTGGGATATTTACCCTTATCACCTCAAGATCCACCTTTCTTGGTTCATCACTCCCACTAATTTCGCCATTCTCAAGGAATCTGGCATTACCAGTTTCAACAATTCTGGTACTATGGTTAGGACAATAGAATTTGTACCCTTTAGACTTATCTGGATAACCAATGAAATATCCAGATATGGTCCTGGAGTCTAATTTCTTTTCATGTAGATTATATATTCTTGCCTCTGCTGGACAACCCCAAACATGTAAATGCCTTAAACTAGGTTTCCTACCAGTCCACAACTCGAAAGGAGTTGTTGAGACTGCCTTACTAGGAACCCTGTTCAAGATATACATAGCAGTCTTTAAGGTTTCACTCCACAATGAATTAGGTACTTTAGAGAAGTTCATCATGCTCCTAACCATATCCATAAGTGTCCGGTTTCGCCTTTCAGCAACTCCATCCTACTGAGGCGTACCTGGCATTGTGTATTGAGCACAAATGTCATGCTTTTCTAGAAATTTGGCAAATGGGCTAGGATTCTGTCCTGACTCATCGTATCTACCATAATACTCACCACCTCGGTCTGATCTCATGATTTTAACTTTTCTATCTAATTGTCTCTCGACCTCTGTAATGAACACCTCAAGGATGTCAACAGCCTGAGATTTTTCATGAATTAGATATACATAACCATAACGAGACAGATCGTCTATAAAGGTGATAAAGTATCTCTCTCCCGTAAAACATGGAATAGTGAGTGGTCCGCAAATGTCTGTATGAATAATCTCAAGAAGCTCTTTGCTTCTTGTGGCACCTTTCTTGGTGTGTTTGGTTTGCTTTCCTTTTATACAATCCACACACAATCCAAAATCAGTGAAGTCTAGGTTATCCAAAATCCCATTCTTCACTAATCTTTCAATTCTATCCCTGGAGATATGCCCCAGTCGTCTATGCCACAAGATAGAAGATTTTTCATCAATTAAGCCACGTTTAGAATCAACATTCGAATGCAGGGTTAAAAGAGATTGTGCAAACTCATAATTCAAGGAAATTTTATATAAGCCATCACATAAAATTCCATGTCCAACCGAAAATGAATTAAACATCAAATTGAGTTTTCCACAACTAAATAAAACTGAATATCCAGCAACATCTAATTTGGATAAAGACATTAAATTCCTAGAAATCGAAGGTACATAAAAAGTGTCTACAAGATCCATCTGATGACCCGTCTCTAAGAGTAGGCGATAAGTTCCAACAGTCTCGACCTCTACTTTGAGACGGTTCCCCATAAAGACAAATCTTTCACTTTCCTTCGGTTTCCTAGTTGTAAGGAATCCCTGCATTGAATTAGTTATGTGAGTTGTGGCTCCAGAGTCAATCCACCAAGTATTAGAAGGAACTTCAGCAAGATTTGATTCATAACATACAAAAGAAAGATTCATACCTTTCTTTTCGAACCAAGCCTTTCTCTTGTTGCAATCCTTCTTCACATGTCCTTTTCTGTCACAAAAGTAGCATTTGACAGTGAAACTCTTTCCATGACCCTGGCTACTTTCCCCAGGTTCATTCCCTTTCTTCGGTGGAAACCTCTTACCTTTTTCATACTTTCTTTTCTTATGTATAGCTCCTTGAGTTACTGCCAACACCGAGTGATGTCCTTCTTGCCTCAGTCTCACTTCCTCTTGAACGCACATATTAGTCAGTTCATTCAAATTTCACCTAACCTTATAAGTATTATAGTGAATCTTGAATGGTCCGAATTGAGGAGGAAGTGAGTTGAGGATGAACTGTACCAAGAAAGGTTCATCTACTTTCATTCCCAGTGTTCCTAACTTTGCAGCTTTATCAGTCATATTGAGGATATGTTGTTGGACTCCTCTACTACCATCATATTTCATGGTAGTTAACTCAGCCATAAGAGTGCCAGCCAATGACTTATCAGCAGATTTAAAACGGTCTTTTACAGCAGTTAAGAGTTCTGAAGCGTTATCAGTCTGAGGGAGCAAAGTTTTGATATTGTTGGCAATGGTCATTTTAATAAACATAAGACTGAGTCTGTTCGATCTTTCCCAGGCTTTAGCATGGCTAACCTGATCTGTTGTACTTTCAGCAGTGACTTCCTCAGGTTTCTCAACTAGAAGAGCCAGATCAAGATCCAGTACACCCAGCGTGAATTGAACATGTTCAAACCATTCAGAAAAGTTCGTACCATTCAGGGCTGGAATGCTAGATGCATGAGAGTGTAAGGAAGTTGGAACGTTCACTGAAACAAAGTAGGATAAAGCTCAAATTAAGGCCTCGAGTCAATACAAAAACATTAAATTTTATGAAGATGAACTATTGATATCACTTCGATTTCTCCTTTGGGCGAAACCTAAGCATATCCAGCATTCACTCTACAGGTGAGACCTTTTATCGCCTATGTAGGTCTTATGTAATTTATGCCATTTAGACAGTAAGTCATGTTACCTTTGGGTATCCAATTCTACACCACTAAGTTGCACAAATTACACTACCCTACCCGGTTCGTAATTATTTGAAAGAGACTTTCCTTTGGGTTAGTCCCAATCTCCTAACTAGAACCGCCACCGAGAATATTATTGACTTTAATGTCACCCTTATTGACAAGTCTTTTATGTAGTTGTATATTCATAAGGCTCACTAATGTAGGTCACTTTGACAACTACTAAATCATTAAACCGTATGAATATAAAACTAACCAATAATATTCTCTAACCTTTTATTTGAGTTATTCTATAATTCACAAATATTGTCACTTGACCAATTCAATTACTATTAACACAATAATATTAAATGTGTAACATACATTTATGTGATTGGCAAATTTTATTCAATGACAGTCAATTAGCATGAACTCAAAATAAGAATACACAAATTACTATAAATATTAGTCAAAGACTTAATATATATGGATGCAAGTCAATAACCATTTGAGACCCTAAAAGTCTACAATTCATCAGATGTTTATACATAACAATCATACAGACACTAGTCAACTAGGAGTGATGATTAGTCGACTGGAGGTTGAGTTAGTCGACTACAAGGGAAGTCCAAGTCGACTAGGGGCAAGGAAAGTCGACTATAAAGGTAAGGCTAGTCGACTGACAGAGAAACAGAGGCTACACAGCTCCAGGTCCACTTATTAGTCGACTATGGCAAAGGGTAAGTCGACTAGGCATACTGTTAGTCGACTACTAATACTGTCAAGTCGACTAAAAGAAATATACAGAGAGCTGCAACACTCCTGGGAGGTAAGTTAGTCGACTAGGGGTCTGGGTGTAGTCGACTAGCAGAGTCATTAGTCGACTAATCTCAGGGATTTAGTCGACTAATCACCCTACCAGAACACAAATAGGGCATACTAAAATCTATCATCCTACACAATAAAACATGCGCCATCTCTACACTAATTCTATGTACACAATAGAATCATAATTTACACAATGCTTATTTTATTCTTTAAACAGAATATAAAGAAGAAACGATGGAAAATATGAATTGATTTTCTTTTCTGAAACTTTAAGAAAAAGAACAATTTAGGGACTGTTATTCAAATTTTGATCCAAGTGATTGTACAATTAGTGGAATATTAATAGAATTTTGAAGAAAGCTACTAAATCCTCTTAAAAAAAATAAAATTCTACAGTTGAATGGTCTGAATTTCCTTTTGAAACAGTTAATCATGAAAAAAAAAACTTAATTTTATGAATGTTTGATCTCAACAGGAGTTGTCCATAATCTTTATTCTGAGATGAATAGATTCAAAACCATGCTCTGATACCAAATATTAAATTAAACTTAAATTCTCACATGATGATGAAATCACCCAATAGATTTAGAATCAATACACGTCAAGAACAAATATATATATTTCATATTTGTACATACCTGAAGCCATTAGAAAGATTGATGAAGTCCCTTCTACTATCTCCTTGCAAACCCTAAATGTGGTCTCCTTTCTTCTCTCTGTCTCTCTTAATGCACTAACACAAAATATGAAATTTGATGGCTTCTTAACAATAGGGGGTGTATGTGCCTGTTATAGAGGAGAGAAGAGGGTCCACAAAAATAGCAAGTAACCGTATGGGAGAAAACCACCCATCATGGCCCTTGATCTCCTATACGGTTATTCAAATAAAAATAACCTTTATATTTGGGCAATCATTATATACCAGTTAGGCTATTATTTATGGAATCCAATTAATAAATAAAAGGTTAGTGGGCCACTAAAACGTGAGACTAACATAATATATATGGTCTCATATGCAATACTAAATGTGCCTCTCTGGTTGTTGGTGTGGCGGATCTGCATCTAGAAATGGCTAAAGAGTTCAGTCTCACACTTACGCTTATCATTTCTTGTTACAGCAAAAATTAAGATTGAAATTTTCAAAGTGAATTTAGCTCTTGCAAATGTAATTGATGCGTGATTATCCAAACTACACAGTTTAGAGCTTCGGTCTTAAATTGCTCAATCACTATTTACATTGGTGCATGTTCAATCACATCACATAATAATAATAATAATAATAGTAATAGCAACGATTGTCGATACTGAAGCCATTAAATTGGGGCATTTGAAGTAGGGAGGTCAACAAGACGAATTCAAGCAAGCTAAACCAGCTTTGTCTGGGTTTACATGGCTCAGTAATTAGGTTAGAATCACAAAGTAAGCTCATATTTGGCTTTTAAGTTTTCTAAATTGTAGTCTATTTTAAGCTGTAGTTAGATGTTTACAAACTCCAAAACTAAAGTCAAATTTTCTAAATAATAATTTTACTAGTCAAATAAGTTTGAAAGAAAAATCCCTCCTGGTCAATAAAACATGTGATCATAAAGACATTTAGATG
Organism: Agave tequilana; assembly: GCA_038442645.1. NCBI lineage: Eukaryota > Viridiplantae > Streptophyta > Magnoliopsida > Asparagales > Asparagaceae > Agave > Agave tequilana. Next base: position 23,473 of record JAVJIF010015008.1, read on the forward strand.
CATATATGTTCGAATATTATTTATGAATTTTGGCCAAAATCATTTCAAGGTCTGGACCCCTCTACTGTTGGCCCACGGGGCATAGCCCTTATCAAGAACTGGGCTGTTCATTGACTGTGGCCTCTAAGTTTGGTAGTGACCTTGGGCCCATGGATCTCAAACATACTCCCATGAAGGTCTCTTGCAAGCAAAATTTCCACATGGACCAATTGTTATTTGTAGTGGACTTAAAAAAATTATACACTGATCCAATTCCTGTACATTCGCGAATTAGATAAAACTTTCTACATTGTACTCCTTTTAAGTCTAATTAGTGATTCATTTAACAAAGTTTTATGAAGTTCAATCATTGTTTCCATGGTTCTTGCATCTTTGGGAATCAGTTCTCTCTGTATATTATGCTACTATGAGTCTAACTCCATCTTTGCTTGCACAAGTGGTGGCATCAAATTCAATCATTGTTCCCATGATGACTCGACGCTCTTGCCTTCCTTTAATGAGGCAAAGCTATGAACCAGTGAAGCTGAAGTCCTATAAAAGTCAAAGTTGTCTGAATTTCAGGTGACATTGTCTCTTTTTAGAACTGCTGAGAACTTTCAAATCTTCAGGACTTTCGCGAAGATCGCCATTTTCATCTTCGTCCTCGAGAACTCCTCAGTTCTTCGCATAGAACTCAATGGCGCCTAAACAACACGCTGGTAAGGAGGTTGCGGCCTCTGCGGCGGCGGCGGCGCCTCCTCCGACGGTCGAAGGATCCATCCCTGGTAGGGATTTCTCTTTTTCAAAGATTTTTAGATCTCTTTCAAAGCCAATGTTGGCTAATCCGCGACGGATTTTTCAAGAACCAACAAAATTAGATGATCTCAGGGAGTCGGACTCCCTTTAAATAGACTCAGTCAAACTTTAGGGGATTAATTCCCCTTTAATTTCGTCCATTAAAGTCAGAAACCGAAAGCTTTCTTCTCAAAGCTTCTAAGCGAAGCTAATCCTTAGGGTTTTTTGCATTCTTTGATGTGACAGAATGCGAAGCTGAGCTTCGCAACGGAGTTGTGTTGCCTCTTAAGCTCCCGTGCGAAGTTAGCCTTTGAGGCTTTTGGCATTCTGCCTCTGTGCGAAGTTTCACCTTAAAGTGAAGTTAGTTTCACTTGAAGAGCAAAATTAGCTTCGCTTGATAAGTGAAGCTGAATTTGTGTTAACTTCGGTCGAGGAGAAGCTATGCCTTAAGCATTTTTCTTCTTCTCTTTTTACCAGGGATTAACATGTTTATTCTTCTCTATTTTGCAGATTTTTATGCTCTGGTGTTATCTTTGTGAAATACATTTTGTTATCATTTTTAAAATATTGATGCATCTGTATTGTAGAATGTGAAAGTGTGACATGCAGGCCTTTGATCAGGATAGGTAGTTTAGGAAAACTACATTGTGTTTGATTCTTGAGGTTAAGTGTAACCCCCCTGGGTATGTAGACAGACGTAAAGTTACTTGTGTACAACATTAGTAATAAAATAAAATTATCTTGAATAATAAGAAAACAAATATTAATATTTTTTTAATATTTTTTCATAATTGATTGGTGAAGGGCCCCATTTGAAAAGTTGGCTTATGCCCAGATATCTCGGGGCCGACCCTGTGTAGAGCCACAGACATCATCAATCTCTCTCCAGTGTATGTATTAGAGATGGATGTTTTAGAGCACGTGTGGATGAGAAAAAATGTCAGTTACAAGCATGTGAAGGTTTTTAGATGTCGAACATTGACACACATACCGAAAGATGAAAGGTCCAAGCTTGATGGTAAGACTCGATCATGCCTCTATCTTGAAAACTCACAAGATCAGTTTGGCTACATATTGGGGGATCTGAAGGAGAAAAAGATTATATACTTAAATAGAGATATGATTTTTCTGGAGGATCAGACCCTCGGAAATATTAAAGACAGAGGGAGAGAAAAAGTCTTATCATGACGATAGTGAATTAGTAGTGATTCTCGAGAGTCCACTCTGATGACCCATGGTGAAAGAGAAGGTCAAGTGTAGGAAGATATGATTGGTGATGAAGCTCCGATAGATGATATAAATTACAATCATATGGAGGAGAAGCCTCCAGTGACACCAGCATCAACTCTAGTGTTACGAAGATCAAATGGAGACCGTCAGCCTTGTAGGAGATACATTATGCTCAGGAATTATTTTGTTTACAGATTCAAGTGATTAGGAGAGTATCAGTAAGGAAAATAAGAATGGCTCAAGACAGTATAAGAACAGATGAGTTCTTTATGCTTATAATCTGGTGAAGCTTTCTAATGACAACAGGATCTTAAAGAACTATTTTTCATTCACCACCTCATGCACAATGTAACAAGTTGAAATGCAATTTCTCCTTTCACTTTTAGTGTTTTTTTGCTTGTCAGCGTGATTGCTTGTCACTGATAAATTAAGATTTAGCATGTGGAGTAGAGCCAATTTATGTACTCCCTCTGTCCGGAAATAGCATTGTGTTTTTTGACCAAAATTTTGTCCCAAATTTGTAGTCCGTTTTAAATCTCAATATTACTTTTACAATTTGCAATACTATTTTTATCATTTTCAATATACTTTTCCCCTTCTCAGTACTATTTTTAACATTCCCAATATACTTTTATCATTCCCAATACTACTTTCACCATTCACAATGTTATTTTTATCATTCAAATTTCAACTCCTTATAAACTCTTAATTCCCATGACCGGTCAAAAAACGAAAAGTAAAATCATTACAAGGAAATATTACTTTTGTTGACTTGGTATCAAGTCAAGTGAAAAATAAATCAGTGTTTTAAAAAAAAGTAGAATATTACTTTTGTTGACTTGTATTTTAAAATTTTCTTTTAAAAAATTATAATTTTTCTAATTTGCAGATTTGGAAGAGGTCAAATATAGCCTGCTAATGTCCCTTTCTAATCCATGTTTTGTTTCCTAAAACAAATTTGTCGACAAAATTTTTTTTTCTTTCACTATTAGAAATACTAATCTGTAGGTCATTTGACCATTAATTTACAAGTTGCAAGTGGGTTGTATTAATTAAAACTATAGTTTTATCAAATATTCTATGTTTTGTTTGGGTGACGAAAGTTAGTACGAGTTAGAACTAACTCTTCCAAACACCTTAAAAATACTTAAGATTAGAAGAAAACACACTTCAGGTATTTTAGAAAATAATGACGCAATTACTGTGTGGGGATAAAGGATTTAGCAAGTCTATAACTCTAGGCTTTAATTTTTACTAGATTTCAAAATTATTAACTACCTACCTTGGATATTGAGCATTTGCGTGTAAAATGGCTTTAAAATATATAGTAGACTATCATAAATTACGTTTTTTTTTTTTTTGGTAATTTTTTTAAATGATGTGAGGTATTTATGGAGTACATAATAAGTCAATTAAAAAACTAGATTGCTGGATAGATTAATTTCACACCATATTCATGTGAGTTATAATTATTAACATACAAGAAGGATTCTCTTTTTCATGTTCTGTTAGCTGATGGAGAGAAAACTGGGGACTAGTAATAATTTTCTTCAGAGTCAGAGGTGGACTCACATTCAGTCCAGTATAAGAAGATGGTCACACTATTTTATAAAATAATGAAATAATACGTACAGTTTATAACTGATGGGAAGATTTCTTTCCTCGTTTTAAATTAAACGCAAGTACATGGTTGATCGTTTGCAGCACTTGAGGGTCGATGTATAGGGACATGTGACTCTGTTAGTTTCAGTACTTCTAGACGAATTGGTCAAAAGTTTTATTGATTTTGTTCTTAACTACGTGTTAATTTAGAGAAAGTTAAGCACTTAGGATCGACTCCCCTAAATTAAGGTGAAGCGGTGAAACTCAGTCTCTATACTAGTCTATAATCAATCGCCAAAATTTTATTTCTAAACACTAGATTTAAGTACAAGATATTGTTCATGCTACACGAATCATCAAATCTAACTGATTAAATTAACTACATAAAATGTGGTAAAACTCTAAATATAGACCATAAATTCTAGACACATAACCTGCCAAATAACTAATTGTCCTAAAAATTACTCTCTGATTAATTGGTGAGTGTACAGCCATACATAGGAGATCTATGTTTGACCACTTGAATGTGGCCCTGCATCCCACTGGCGCACGAACTCCGAGGCGCAATACACATGAACCGAACCCCAAAGCCAGAGCCCTCATCTGTGACGTAGGCCCCGCACGCTGATGCACCTGCCACCTCTTCACGGGAATAAGGCGAAGATGAGGCCCTTTCGCGGGCCCCACACGGCCTGCAGCTCCTTGCGGAACACAATCACAAATTGGAGAGGATGCTATTTCCACAAGTATTGATTAAAGAAGACAAAAATAAGAACATAAAGAATAACAATACATTAAAAATCCAAACACAAACAAAGGAAGAAAAGATTACTAAATGAAATTTAGTCACCAAAAACGAGGCTGCCAATGAATTGTCAAAAACCGAGCCAAATAAAAGGCCAAAATTCGGCCAAAAAGAAGCACCTCAGCAGCCGGCCCCCGCTCCTCCTTATATAATATAAGAAGTTTTTTAATAAAAGCCTCTCAAATTAAAAATATTGCATATTAAATTAGTTTTAACTCTGACTGATTCTATAAATAGTCAATACGGAGAATCAAACAGTCGAATCAGCAAAAACTGTCAACACTAAAGTTGTAAATTTTCGAATTCTCTTTCCGTAAATACCTGGATGACCTCTTATGGAGTCTTGTAATCAAAGTTATGACTGGAATACAACATCATGCTCGGAAGATGACCCTCAATCATTACAAATTGCGTGATTTTACTGCTTGATTCTTCTTCTTTTTTATCTTTAATTTTGTACCTGTCTACTGCAAAATCCACTAAAAGCACCCGAGTAGCATTATTCATATACAAAAATATAGATAAATGAGAGCAATAAAATGGTATAAATACATGTCAATCAGTAACCTTTTTGTATATAATCTTTTTTTATATTATTTTTATTAGCACAAAGACATTATTGAGCTCTATCTCACATTGTAACTTATAAATTTAAGTTAATAGAGGTCAAAAGTTCAAGTCTTAGTTGGTGCAATATTATTTTTTTTATTTTTTCCCCTCTATTGTCATATTATATTTAGGCTCATATTGAAATTCTTATTACACTTACGCTCACACTGAAAAAATATCTTTTATCCGCCACTGCTAATCCTAACTCCTTCAAACACTAATGATATAGAGTCCATTAATGATCTCATTCGGGATCTTGGCTTAATAGACAACCTGCACCAGTGCAGAAAAGACATTCCATGTTGGTTCTAAACTGACATTAAATAGATAAAACAGCCGATGTCTATCTAACTGATGTGGAAAATCTTTAACTTTTCACGTTGGTTTTCACCCAATAAAGGTGAGTTTAGATAAAGGTGAGTTTTCTATAATTTAACGTTGGTTCTTCACATAACCGATATCACAAACACCTACTTTTCACGTGAAAAGTTTCTATTAAATTCTGCGTAAAGAAACCTTCCACATCGGTTCTTAAAAGTACTGATATGGAAATGTTTCTTTCAACGTTAGTTCTACAATAGAACTGACGTTGAAAGTGTTTTTAGACATGGGTTTCTCAGTGAACTGACGTGGAAACTATGTAAGTTATCGGTTAAGAACCGACATCGTATATAATAATATTTTTTTAAAAATTATATAAAAGTACTAGACACAGTATAGATCTGTACGTATTCCAGCCAAGCAAACACAATACAGAATATCAAATAGAATCCAACACACACACACACACGTGTGTGTGTGCGCGCGCGTATATGTATTTCAAACACACAGAATTAATCCAGCCAACCACCAGACACAATACACAATATCAAACAGAATCCCACACATGTAAATATATCATCAAACACAGAATTAATCTAGCTAATCAATCCACACATATATATCAGACATTACAAAATATCCAGAATTCTATACAAACATATAACTTATCCAAACCTAGAATCCAATACAAACATGACAATCTAAAAATTCAATACGAACATATAACTCATTCAATTCAGAATCCAATACAAACTTTGGGATCCCCGCAAGGTTGCTTTAATTCTTGAATCATGACATCCTAATACCAAAAAACTTTTATGAAAAATATGGATAGAGGCATGAACTGTACACATGCAAAGAGAAATGACAAGCGCCAAACGTGCACCAAACATTCGTATGTGTGTGTTGGCGACGGTGGTGGTGTGGTGTTGGTGGTGTGCGTGTGCCATACTTGATTTGTGTGTATGTTTGGTGGTTGTGTGTGTGGCATGCTTGATGTGTGTGTGTGTGTGTGATGCTTGATGGTATAGTGTTGGTAGTGCGCGCGTGTGCACCATACTTGATGTGTGTGTGTGTGTCATGCTTGATGTGTGAGAGTGTATGTGTTGATGGTGTGTGCGTGTGTCATGCTTGATGTGTGAGAGTGTATGTGTTGATGGTGTGTGCGTGTGTGCCATGCTTGATATATGTGTGTCATACTGGATATAGATTGTTGGCACGCTTAACAACAAACTTAATAAACTCCTCCACACCATTCAACTACTTGATACTTAATCTATTAGCATCCATCCATTTCCGATTCATGTTTACCTAGTCTAGAGATCAAAAATAAAATTTGAATTAAAAACAACACACATTATGTAAAGAGTAAATTTACTTTACTTGTGCATAATTGTCACAACCACCAACACTACACCATCAAGCACACATCAAGCATCACACATACACACATCAAGCATGTTATACACACAACCACCACACATACACACACACATCAAGCATGACACACGCACCTCACCAACACCACACTCACACATCAAGCATGGCACACACACCACACCATACGCACACGCATGTGCACACTCGTGCGTGCGTGTAATTTACTATATTTATATCTTTAAAACCCAAGGTTTGAGAATTTGGTTTTGGTTCACTCTTCTTTTTTAAATGGTTTCAATCAATTTCGTTTGTTTTAATCGCCTAAGTTTCAAGTTTTGATTTTTTATCATATGCATTGTACAAAAAATAGGGAATATAAAAAAATCTAAGTTAGTGTTATACCTGAGAGAATTGAACTACGATACAACCAAAAAAAATCAAATTGATATGAAAGCCATTAATTTAAAGTTAAATTAAGTTTATAAACAAAATTAAATTAAAATATCTAATTATGAAAATTTATGATATACTGATCTAGGATGCTTGTAGAAATTGGAGGGAGATGAAATTACTGAATAAGAATATTACATTTCCTTCTCTCCTTTTTTTCTGTTAACTTTTTTTTAAGAATTTTCTTAGATAAGTTTTTCCCTAGAATATTTTCGTTGACATTATGTATGGAAATCCCAAAATAATTAGATGATAGATAAAGGGCTAAGTGGGTAAAAGCACTCGCAGTTATGTTGGAAGAGGTTGGTGGCTGCGTTGGGAGGATGCCGATGTCTGCATGAGGGGAGATCTGGTGGAACTCGACGGTGGATGTGCTAGAGGAGGGTGGTAAAGGCGTGAGGGTAGAGCTGGTGAAGCTCGCCGGCTACGTTGGAGGAGGCCGGTGGCAGCGCGAGGGGAAGAGAGTGAGAGAGAGAGGGGTTAAAATTTGGGGAATCGAAGCTGATAGAGTTAGATTGGGGTTAAAAGAGAAAGCGCTTTTCCAAAACACATATAACATTGGTTCTTGTCAGAATCGACGTTATATGATTTTGCGCGTCGATTCCTTTCAGAACCGATGTGTAATTTAAACACTTATAACGTTGGTTCTTTAAAGAACCGATGTTATAAAGTCTTGTACGTCGAGTCTTTTAAGAACCGACGTGCAATTAAAGATATTCCACGTCGGTTCTTTACAGAACCGATTCTTTACAGAACCATGAGAAACATTTGATGTTTTGTCATAGAGGAAAGAACAGAGAAAATAATTCTCTATTCTTTTTACCATGGCCCGAAATATACTAACACCTCCGGCCTCTACAGTAGCGTCCGAGAGCGCATTTTCTGCAATGTAAGAGTTTTCACGCTATGGAGGAGCAAGCTGACGCCGAAGTACTTGGAGATGACTGTTTGCTTAAAAGACTGATTCGATGCAAAAAGACGCACAAAAGGAAAAGCAGTTCTAGATGAAGAATTTGAATAGGACGATATGAAGAATAAAAAACCACCAGAGTTTTTTATGTACATTGTATGAGATGAGCAACATAGTTTATTATGTACATTGTATGAGATGAACAAGTTGCTATATGATTTTTTTTCATATTAATAAAATAATTTATCTTGCAAAAATAAAACTTGTAATTAGTGTATTTAAATTTTATTATTGTTTTGCCATTTTTGACAATTTGTTTAATTTTTTTTGACAATTTTTTGACAACATGTAAAGTGACTTTAAAACATACGGTAAACTATCACAAATTAAGACTTTTTATGGTAATTTTGTGAAAAGATGTGAGGTATTTATGGAGTACGTAATAAGCCAATAAAAAACGATAGATGGCCATATAGATTAATTTCACGCCATATCCTTGTGAGTTATAATTATTAACAGAAAGAAGGATTTTCTCTTTTTCATGTTGTGTTAGATGGAGAGAAAACTGAGGAGATGGAATATTAATCCTCAGGGGCGGATCACATACAGTTCAGTATAAGCAGATACCTATTTTATAAAATAATGACGGCAGAGAGAACCAAAGAGTCCATGATGCGCGCATTGGACCGTGAGATTAAACATTAAAACTGAGACATAAACATGTGATTAAACCTTGGAACGCGTGGCGCATGTGATTAAGCAATAAACCTTGGCATTTGTTAACAATTATTGTGTGATTAAACATTAAATGTTAACTAGCCAACTACTTGCGATAAGGTCACACAAGTGGAAGCCAGCTAGCTGTGATAAGGACATGTAATTGGAAGTAATAAACATTTCTCAACAAATAACTCTCTACTGTTTAAAAAGGCTCGGAGGGTTCCCTCGTCCATAATATCACAACTAGCATTATCTGATTGAGCAAACAAAGAGAGAGAGAGAGAGATGGCGGAGATTGCTGTGGGTTTGGCAACAAAGCAGGCTGAAGGCCTTATTAACAGCCTCGTCAACAGAGTCTCCGGAGAGCTGTCCTTGCTGTTGACAGTCCGCGAAGATATCCGCTTCATCAAAAATGAACTGGAGCTAATGACCGCATTTCTTAGAAAAGCGGAAGAGAAGCAGAACAACGACCAGTTAGCCAAGGCGTGGGTGAAACAAGTGAAGGAATTGGCTTACGCCGTTGAGGACTGCATCGATGAGTTCTCGCTCCACTTGCCATGTCGAAGTAGCAACAATAATCTGGCGGTTGCTTTGATGCGTCGAGCCCGCTCGGTGGGTTCACTCCGAGCGCGACGTCGTATTGCCGCCAACATACAAATTATCAAATCCAGAGTTAAAGAGGTGAGTGAAAGCAGATTGCGATATGCAATCAATGAGAAAGCAACAAGCACCGACAGAGATGCTGTTGCAGAGTATGATCCTCGATCGTCCGCTCTCTTCGTCAACGAATCCCAGCTTGTGGGAATTGATGAGCCTATAAAGAAGATTGTCGAGTGGCTATTAGATGAAAGCAAACCACAACTTAGCTTGATCGGTGTGGTTGGTGCTGGTGGACTGGGGAAGACCACAATTGTGAAGAGAGCCTTCGAGAACCTACAAGTCGCTGGCGAGCATTTCGATTGCCACGCGTGGATCACTGTTTCACAAGTTTACCACACGGAAGGGCTTCTGAGGAGCATGATCAAACAACTATTCTCTTCTGTTCCAGATGGCCTAGACAAGACCACAGAGAGGAAGAAACTCGTTCAAATGCTCAGGGACCATCTGAAGGACAAGAGGTATGTTATTGTATTCGATGACATTTGGAAGATAGATGCATGGAATAGCTTAGAAGATTCAATATTGCAGCAGAATGAACATGGAAGTAGGATCTTAATAACTACACGAAATAAAGAGGTAGTTGAAAATTGTTTGTCTCGTATTCCTGGCAACATCCATGAACAAAAAAAATTAGAAAAAAAAGATTCTTTGGAGTTGCTCTGCAAAATAGTGTTCCCTGAGCATCAAGCATATCCCAAGAAACTCGAGAAATTATCTAAAGATATCTTGCAAAAATGTGATGGGTCTCCACTAGCCATTGTAGCCATAGCTGCTACTCTGGCTAGTAAGCCCAAGAAGACAAATAAGGAATGGGAGGGATTTATCAAACATCTCAGTTCAGAATTGGAAAGCAATCCAAACCTTCAAAGAGTAATGAAGATATTAAAGTTTAGCTATACTGACTTGCCTTATCATGTCCAGCGATGTTTTTTATATTTAAGCAGGTTCCCTGAGGATAGCGTGATTAATTGCAAACGCATCAAAAGACTATGGATGGCAGAAGGTCTCGCAAGGGCTCGCCGAGACATGAGCGCAGAAGAGGTGGCAGAATCCTACCTAAATGTGCTCATCAACCGAAGCATGATCCTTCCATCAAAAATCAGTGTCCGTGGTGAGATAAGAGATTTCACTATTCATGATATGATGATGGAAATGATTGCGTCCATCTGTGTGGAGGAGAATTTCGTTTCTCGGATTTGGAAGGATAGCACTTGGCTTCCCCAAGAAGTGATTCGGCGTCTCTCAATGAACTCTGCAAGGCGCATCCCAGATGACCTGAGCTTATCGTATGTGCGGTCATTGTTCTTGCTTGGAGATGATAGCTTGCCATCATCGCTCTTTGTTTCTCCTGCGTTCAAGCTGTTGCGGGTGTTGGATTTGGACGACTGCCAATGTTTTAAAAACAATCATCTCGATGGGGTTTGCCAATTGCTCCATTTGAAATATTTAAGCCTGCGGAATACAGATGTGACTATAATTCCCAAATCCATAGGAAGACTTGGTAACCTGGAAACCTTTGATATGCGAGGTTGCTCTGGAATAGAAATTCCTGTGGAGATAGAAAAGCTTAAGCGGTTGCAGTTACTTCGCGAAGATGTTCTCCGAGTCCCAACAAAACTAAAATTATGGAAGTTGACTGCCCTCCAAGAATTGGGAAGGCTGAGGATAGAAGATGCAAAAGGAGAGAAGCAGCTGCAAAAACTGTGCCATCTAAGGAAATTAGATGTCAGGTTTGGAGGTTATGCCAAGAGGGGAGGTTATTTCTTGGACTCTCTCAAGACAATGAGAAGCTCCCTTCGCTCTCTCAAGGTTGGTTCAAATGATGACCTCAACTTTCTGAAAGATCAATCAACTCTGGTAGAGTCGCCCCTGCTGGCACTCGAAAGCCTATGCCTTGGGGGTTCTCTTGATGCGCTGCCTAACTGGGTTACCTCCCTCACTAATCTCACCAAGCTAACTCTCAAGAATACTGTACTTAGAGCAGATGCTATAGAGGTGCTGGGGACTCTACCAAAGTTGATTCAACTTGAACTTTTTGAGAGGGGGTCATACAAGGAAGAGAGGTTGTGCTTTGATGCTGAAAGCTTCAAAAGTCTCAAGTTGCTTGTTGTGTGTCGTATGCAGTTGGGATCACTGGTTTTCGAGATCGGAGCAATGCCGTGTCTGGAAAGGGCTCGGTTGGCTCTAGTTAGGTCATTCGTCGAGGGCACATTTCTTCAAATTTCAGGCGTTGAGAATCTCATTGGCTTGAAGACGATTGAACTGCATGGTTGCGAGGTCGGTGTGGTGAATTCGGTGAAACAAGCCGTGGAGGCACATCCCGAGCTCATCATCATAAAGTGATCAGAGACCCTCATTTTCTATAATTCTTCAGGATCACCTTCTTCTCTCTGCATCATCCGGGAATTAATACCATTATATATATGCTTGGTTGGTATTATTTATATGTAACATATAAGGTCTCATATGTATTCATCCTTCTTAACCTTTTCTTTTTTGTGTGCCTCTCTGGTTATTGGTGTGGCAGATCTGCATCTTTTTCTTTTCTGTTTTTTTTTTTTTTTTTTTTTTGGTAATATAAGATCTGTTTTCTCTCAATGCCACTACTTTTACTACCCGTCTGCATATGATACAAATCAGAGCGCAGGTGTGAATTTGCATCTAGAGATGGCTAAAGGGTTCAGTCTCACGCTTACGCTTATCATTTCTTGTTACACCAAAATTAAGATTGAAACTTTCAAAGTGAATGTAGCTCTCTCAAATGTAATTGAAGAGAATATTGATATATGTTATCCAAACAATACAGTTTAGTACTCTGCTCTAAAATTGTAACTGTATTTACATTGTTGACAAATACTATATATGTTCAATCACATCACATACCATCAGCATAATAATAATAATAATAATAGCAATGAGTGTTTATACTGAAAGCCATTAGTGTACGGAATATGCTACATGGAGCACATCAATTGGTAGGTAGTAAAAACTGGGGCATTTGAGGCAGGGGTGTCGACGAGACTAATACAAGCAAGCTAACCAGCTCATCTGGGTTTACATGGTTCAGTAATTAGGTTAGAATCATAAAGTAAGCCCATATTTGACTTTTAAGTTTTCTAAATTGTAGTCTCTTTTAAGTTGTAGTTAGAAGTTTACAAGCCCCGTGGAGGCCCATCCCAACCATCCCCAACTCATCAGCATAAAGCACTGTAGACCCTCATTTTCTATAATTCATCAGTCAGTCACCTAATTCTCTGCATCATCCTACCATCCATGCATCGTTGGTATTATTTATATGTGTAATATATATATATATATATATATATATATATATATATATATATATATATATATATATATATATATATATATATATATATATATGAAAAAATGTATATCAGCCCGCGGGCTGAGAGAACTCTCTCAGCCTGCGCTGACGTGGCTCAATTTTGCACCCCACTAACTTGCGGCCCGCTTATCGAAAGAAGTTAAATTACCAAATACCCCTTATGAAAAGCTACTTTTTCGGTAAAAGACAGTGAAAGCTGCTTCTTTAATTTTTTTTATCTGATTTGATATTTAATGATTTTTAATATAGTCGTAGTACTTATGAGAACTGCTACCACGGTCGCAATCTTTTCTAAGGACTGCTACCAAGGTCGCAGTCTTTTTCTGAGGACTGCTACCAAGGTCGCAGTGTTTTTATGAGAACTGCTACCACGATCGCAGTCTTTTCGAAGGACTGCTACCAAGGTCGCAGTCTTTTTCTGAGGACTGCTACCAAGGTCGCAGTCTTTTTCTGAGGACTGCTATCATGGTCGCAGTGTTTTTATGAGAACTGCTACCACGGTCGCAGTCTTTTCTAAGGACTGCTACCATGGTCGCAGTCTTTTTCTGAGGACTGCTACCAAGGTTGCAGTCTTTTTCTGAGGACTGCTACCAAGATCTGCTACCACAGTCTTTTCTAAGGACTGCTACCATGGTCGCAGTCTTTTTCTGAGGACTGCTACCAAGGTCGCAGTCTTTTTCTGAGGACTGCTACCAAGGTCTGCTACCAAGGTCGCAGTCTTTTTCTGAGGACTGCTACCAAGGTCGGTAAAAAGTTGTGAGGGAGGGTATTTTTGGAAATTACAATGTTGAGGTGACTGGCATTAAATTGGGCGGGATTTTACAGGATTTTGCCCGCCAAAATTATTACAGATGTGGGGCGGTGATGTTGCCACGCCCGCAGGCTGAGAAAACTCTCTCAGCCCGCGGGCTGAGGTACAGTAAGCCCTATATATATATATATATATATATATATATATATATATATATATATATATATATATATATATATAATATATATATATATATATATATATATATATGGTCTCATATTTATTCATTGTTGTGCGCCGGACAACAACCCAATAGAGGAAACCCTAGATCTTAGATGCACGAAGAACAATACAATCCACAGCAAATAGCACACAATCTCAGAGAAAGAGCACAAAACAAATTTAACGACGTTCGGCCTTGTTGCCTACGTCCTCGGGGCAAGAAAGAGAGGGGTTTCTATTGATTTGTATGAATCAATACAATGTTTACAGCAATGGAGATGAAGAGAAAGCTGCCTCTTTTCTCTACACACTTTCTCCTTCTCGCACACACACAAACCCTAGAAATCCATTCAGCCTTTGAATAGGCTTCAAATCAGCGTTTCTTTGAAGCAGCCCGACCCGACTGTCGGTCGACCGGCCGGTCGACCGACCCTATGCACCGTTCGACCGGGCCGGTCGACCGTACTTAACCGAGAGTTAGACACTTTCAGTCGGTCGACCGGGCGGTCGACCGCTCTTATGGTGGAGAGATCTTGATATAAAGACCACTGAAAAGTGAGCGAGCGAGCGAGCAAGCACACAAGCGAAAATTTCTGCCTCAATTGATTAATATCAAAAATCTTTTAGAAATTAACTCATTTATATTAAACCCTTTTATTTTTCGGTATGCTCACGATCTTAAATCCTGCACAATAAGAGCAGCTCTCATGATACTTGGAATGTTTTTTTAATAACAGAGGAGAAAAAAGAAAAAAAATTAGAAGATAGATATGTTACAAATGTACTAAATTTTATTTCCAGACTTTTTGTTATGCAACATTAGAATAATTATAATCAGTCAATGGAAGTTTAATTTCAATTAGATTAAATAAAATTAATTTAGAGGATAATTGAATAAATTGGCCTTAGAGTTTATTTTATTTTATTTTCTCTCCCTAAATACTCTCAATACTGGTCAGTCATTGAAACAAAAAAAAAAAAAAAAAAATTGGGATTTCCCCATTTCATTAAATGGTAATAATCGAAGTCCTGAACCTTCAAGTCGAGAAACTTTAGATTTTAATTAACTAAAAGAGTAAATTGGGTAAATAGAATTACTTACATTGGAGTTGGACACGTGTGCTCTCCATTTATACCAAGATATTTGCGTATATTTTATTTGGTGCATGTATATTTCTACGCTTGGTGTATACTCTTATTAAGCGAATTAGACCGATGACGTACGCAAAATGCACTGGGTTTTATCCTTTGAAGGAGTTTCATAAACACTTGAATTTTAAAAAATCACATTATTAATGAGCATACAAATGTGAATCACTCGTGATCACACCGCATATTTACTGAATTATTCATGTTTAGTATGCAATTTATTCATAATTTATATAACTTATCGCTAATTATCATGATCTTCTAAAGTTTTTGAGAAAAATTACTTAATGCATTTACCAAAATTCTTTAGCTATAACTTTCTCCATCCTTAAAAATGAAAAAAGAAATACAACATTTAGTTTTGTAATGTATTAGTTGAATAAATTTAATTTTATTATTATTAATTTTTGTTTAATTCAAACTTTTGAGCCTCCCGATAAATTATCTTCTGAGTGAATTGTGATCATGGAGCTTGCACCACGAGGCCTAGCATAGTCACATGCATCTCAATCCTTTGGCAGCTTTATTATTTAGTAGTTGGAGATTACAATATTTATTTTTCAAATATATTTGGGTCCTCAATTATTTGTGAAGAGTAGAAAAATCTCTTCCTTTCTTTCTCTCTCTCTCTTCTCCGTAATGGTAACGATGATAGTGACACCAGTCTTTTTTTTTTTTTTTTTGCATGTAATGAAGTGACAATGGTTATTTTTTTTTTTATTTAGTGTATGCATGTGAAAAAGGGAAACTCACAAAAATAAATAAGAATAAAGCTATCTGATTCTTTGTTTTGTTTGGCGAGAAAGTCAGGAACCTCATCTGATTTCTTGCTTCGATTAGGGAGGAAGTCAGGAACCACATCTAATAACTTATAAAAATCTAATTAATGAGAGTGAGACGACCCAAAAAAATAATTTCGTGCGTGCATGTAAAAGAGAGAAACTTAAAGAGGCAAATGAGAAAAAGGCTATCTGATTCCTTAATTTACTTGGCGAGAAAGTCAGGAACCACACACGATTCCTTTCTTTGATTGGGGAGGAAGTTAAGAACTACATCTAGTAGCTTATAAAAATCCAATCAATGAGAGTGAGGCAGACCAAAAGAAAAGAAAAAGAAAAGAAAAAAGAAAAGAGATGGCAGAGATTATTGTGAGCTTGACTGCAAAGCATGCGGAAGGGCTAGTGGGTAACCTCATCGTTAAGTTGTACGCCATCATCTCTACAGAGTTTTTTTTACCTATAATAATTCCTAAATTGATATGATGATCTTTTTTATATTTTTATTTTAAATATTTACTTGAACCTCATGCATCAAAATCCTTTGACTTCTTTATCATTTAGTACTTGGAGATTACAATATTGAGTTTTCAAATATATTTGGGTGCTCAATTATTTATGATGGGTAGAAAATCTCTCTCTCTCTCTCTCTCTCTCTCTCTCTCGTTATGATAATGATTACATTGACACCACAATCTTTTGCATTTGCATGTAACGAAGAGACAATGATTATTTTCTATTTTTTTTCTATTTTATTTTGTGCATGCATGTGGAAAAGGAAACTCAAAGAGATAAATGAAAATAAAGCTATATGATTTTTTATTTTGCTTGGCGAGAAAGTGAGGAATCTCATCTAATTTCTTACTTCAATTAGGAAGGAAGTTAAGAACCACATCTAGTAACTTATAAAAATCTAATCAATGAGAGTGCGGCAGACCCAAAAAAAATTATTTCGTGCATGCATGTAAAAAAGAGAGACTTAAAGAGGCAAATGAGAAAAAGGCTGTCCGATTTCTTGATTTGCTTGTCAAGAAAGTCAGGAATCATGCCCGATTCCTTTCTTTGATTGGGGAGGAAGTTAAGAACCACATCTAGTAGTTTATAAAAATCTAATCAATGATAGTGAGGCAGACCAAAAAAGAAAAGGAAAAGAAAAGAAAAAAGAAAAGAGATGGCAGAAATTGTTGTGAGCCTGACTGCATAGCAAGCGGAAGCGCTCGTTAAGTTGTACGCCATCATCTCTTGAGAGTTTTTTTTAACTATAGTAATTCTTAATTAATATGATGATCTATTTTATATTTTTATTTAAAATATTTACTTGAACCTCACATGCATCAAAATCCTTTGACTTCTTTATTATTTAGTACTTGGAGATTACAATATTTGTTTTTCAAGAACATTTGGGTCCTCAAGTATTTATGAAGAGTTGAAGCTCTCTCTCTCTCTCTCTCTCTCTCTCTCTCTCTCTCTCTCTCTCTCTCTCTGCGCCTTAGCTCACTAATCCAAACACAACTCCCATGGAGATGGAGGACTCAGTGACTCTCACATGACACCTCATTTTCTCCATCACTTCTTTGTTTCACAGCTCCCAATTAATTAATGGTAAAATTATGATTTTATTTTCAATAAATTTTACTGTTGTTTGAATCCCTTCTGATCCGAGCTCCAATATCTTGGTGGAATTGTGAATTACCAAAACTTTTTGAAAGCTCTTATGAGGTTTTTCTGTCAGATTTTATTTGTGTAACCTTTTATGTAATATTTGTATTTTACTTCACTCTTCTTGAAAAACACTAAAGATTGAATATTGCATAGCTCTTCATAACTCGTTCATTTATCTCTTATAATTTGCAGAATTTTGCGTTCAAAACTTTTTTTTTAAAATACCAAAATCGTTTAACAATCAACTAAATTTATATTTAAATTCTTTTTTGTGGTATGCTGGAGCTATTAAAATCATGGACAATGAAAGCAGCACTGCTCGCACTTGGACTTCTCCTTTTAATAACAGACGATACATATGGTACAATTAGAATGCACTAAAATTTTATTTCCTACTATTATAAATTGAAAATTACTTTTTTTAATAAGACAAGTAGAATGGTACAATTATATTACTTAAACATTTTTTTACAAGTGGTAGGCATCAAATATTAAAAATCAAAGTGTTCTCACCTTTACCTGTCGACAATATTTTCTCTTTAACAATATTCAAATTTCGAATAAAAGCGTGGAGCCCAACGTTGGGGGAGAAAGGGTTTTGGGCTTGTTGGGTTGCAGGTTTCTTCCTAACCCGGATTCGACCCAATTGAGAAAACATGGCCCACCCGCAACTGATGGGGTTTGAGGTTGGGGTGCTGGGCCAAATGATGGGCCTAAACAGAACGGGGCTAATCACTAGAAATTGTTGAAGGGAAAGAAAAGGGGAATGAGCCCAGTAGACTTGGGCCAGTGGAGGGAAGTGGACCAATTCAAGCTGGGCCTGATAGCGGGCTGCGTGGCTAGGCACTCTAAGCCTAAGAAGAAAAGCAAAAGTGGGAACTTTGAAAGAAAACGCACAGCCCCAATGCTTAAGCATGGATTTATTAATAGTGGAGAGTCGGTATCGGCGAGTTGGAGTAGTCTGCGAGCCCAAGATCAATTTTTTTTTAGCATTGTGGGCAAGAGATTCTGAACCGATTCCCAAATGAGTTTACTAACTTTTTGGGTCTGTTTGTCACTAGCGGGTCGCAGGAACAGAAGCGCGAAAAAAAGAAAAAAGGGTGATATAGAAGACTTCGACGGAAGAGTTTGTTTTTAGAAGAGAGTGATAGGAGGATGGAGTGAGGTGAACCATTCGCGTCAGAGGAGCTTACGACACATCGACTTAGGCTGAACTCAGGATTGCTATTTAGGTCATGTATGCGCCTAGATGAAAAGCGGATACGTCATCAAGACGTCTGAAAGTAAGGTGGCCCATGTTGGAGTTTTTTATTTTTTTCGAGTGGACCAATTGTGTATCTTTACATTTTTGTTCCCTCAAATTTTGGGATTTATTTCATTAAGTACTTTTTAATGAAACGCTGAGGGCTGAGGGTTGCTTGGCCTCACGGTCTTTTTCTCCGGAAAAAAAATATTTAACACATCCATTTATTTAGCAACATGAAATCTTATTAAACATTATGAGAGGAACTTCGTTTCCAATGTCAAAAAAGGATAGAATAAACCCAGCTTATATTCAGAAAACTATATGTAATCTTAAGCCCTCCTCAATTATTTAAATTAAGTTCCTCAACAAATTTCTCTCCTACCTTTTGGATTGAATCTCTCTCTTACTTGCCCCTTCAAAATCCAAAAGATATTGTTATTCTTTATTAAGAATAAATCATATCTTTTTATTTGCACCCATGTTGAGCTCTTCAACCAGTTGATGACAAAACAAACATCTAGAGGCCTGCAAGCAGTCACAGAGACCAATCTTCCAGTCTTTGTCACAAGGCAGCAAAACAACAATTAGTTGGTACTTAGAAAACATTTTTATATAGCTTTTTTATTATTATTTAGCGGTTAATTTTGTGAATTATTTAATGGCAAGTTGGTTTTTGTTGTATCTCTCATTAAAATGATTATGGGAGTTCATTGTCAAACCAAACATAAATAATAGCTAGGTCTAGTGATTTTTTTTTAACACTTAAGAGAAGACAATTTATTTACTAATATTTTAGTTTTTATTATCAAATTTATAATATCTTTGAAACAAATGGTGATGATTTACGAAGAGCCATAAATTCTTGAAAGAAAAATTTAGAAATACAATAAAAGTGACGTGCGTGTTCAAGAAAATTGAAAAAGGAACTCATGATAATAAACTTAAGATTAATTTATGATCATTAACTTGTATGTTGGAAAATATTTTTTTGTTCTTTTTTATGCTAATGAGAACGTTTTCCTCAGTGTTTCAATATCGTTTTTGCAGCAATTAAAATCATGTTCTCGCGGCTCTCATTGTAGTAATAAGTTTGCACACCTTCGTGTTAATAGAGCACTATGTAAGAAAAATATGATGTTTGAAATCACCGTCTTGTTGATGTGTAGGTTGGCTTAGGTTAATACATCAGCACGATTACTCGTATCACCATTACAATCTTTGTTGCTGTTCAGACCTAAATTTTTGATTGCCTAACGAAGATATTGGAATTGCTCATCGACCCTCTGCTCCCAGTATCAAATCTAGCGGAAAGTCCCTTTAAAATTAAATCATTATTGTCTTAAAATCCTGCATCAGTCATCTTAAATTTAGTCTCGCTCTGATACTACTTGACGCAGATCAGAAGTAAAAGCACTGACTAGATCTCATTTTAGTGCCGATGAACTCTACACAAAACGTTAGGTAGAATAATTCTGGAGTCCACCAGAAAAGAAAGAAAAAATTTCTCAAATTTTATTAAACTTAAAAAAAATGTCTACAAAGAGTTTTAAATAGCCCTTATATAGACTTTCATACATAAAATCCTAATAATACTAAAATTTTTCTAAAAATACTTCTAGAAATAATAAGACTCTTAATTTGACTCAAATTCTAATAATAAAAATAAAAGTAAAATAAGAAACTGAAAAATAAAAAAATTAGAAATCTAAAGTCCTAATAGAAAAAAAAACTAATAAACAGGAATTTTACTACTAATTAGTATTATTTAAGATTTTATGAAACGAGCAGATTTTATAGATTACCCTTGCAAAATTTACAAAACTGTCCCTGTAACCTGAAAACATTATAATTTCGCATCCGGGCTCTGACTTTCACGTTCTAGGATGTGTTGGTGTGATCTTTTCATTCTCTTGATATTTAAATAGATAAATATGATGTTTCAAACTTATGAGCTTATCAAATTTACTAAATCTTCTCACATCAATTGATGATTACTCTAAAAAGTTATGGACATACATGATCAGGGGCAATGTCCAAGGTGTTTGACTATTTTTCAGAAGTTCCATGTGATAGTAGAGCAAGAGACATGGTTGTCACTTAATGCAATTCGCTCTGATAATGAGGGAGAATATATAGGTTTGATAGAGGAGTACTGTAGAAAGTATCAGATCAAGCACGAGACGACAATTTTGAAGACAATGCAACAGAATGGACTAGCAGAAAGGATGAACCACACAATATGCGAGAAAGTGCAGAGCAAGCTTTCATGTGCAAAGTGGTCGAAAATATTTTTAGGTGAGGCAGTGCGTACAATCAAGGCCAGCCCTTGGGGTAGGCAACATAAGTTGGTGCCTAGGGCCCCAGTTTTTTTACGGCCCCATCAGATTGTCCATATAGGTTATAAATTAAAAAGAGAAAAAATAACAAAGAACAAGGAAAAGGCATAAAGAAAAAGGAGCATGAACTCAAAACTAAAAAAAAACCCCTCACAATCTCAAACCCAACCCCCTCTCTCTTCTTCTCATGGAATGAGAGGATCAGACTATTCAGACCCAAGATGAGAAGAAGAGGCCTTCCATCATCATCACTCTGAAGATACTGCTCTCTTTCTCCTGTCGTCATTATTTTCTTCTACTTTTAGGATTTTGATAGCACCCCAGTTTTAATTAAATAACAAAAATGAAGAGGTTTTGATGAGAACCCACTTGTCAAATGAAGAAAAGAGATTTTGATAAGTACCCAGAATCCAAAATCTCATTTATTTTAAAAGATTTTCAGGCTTGGATTAATCAGATCCATGCTTTGATTTTGTAGGAAAAGTGAGAGAAAGAAAGAGACCATCCCCTCTTCTCGAGTACGACTACCCTTTTCTGCTTGTTGCATTTGAGTTCCCTTAAAGCTCACACTAATTTTGGATTTAATTTTAATATAAAAGTATAAACTCTTATTATTTTTTTAACCTAATTGAAACTAATTTGGTGGAGAGTGAGGGAGAGGAAAAATCCACCCACTCTTCTTAACTTCATGTGATTCTTGTCTTTTGCCACTTAAATTGGGATTTACTTAACTGTTTGATTTAGATCAGTACCCAGAAGTTATTATTAGATTCAGATACTACTTTTATCATTTTAAATATACTGTTCCTCTTCCCAGTACTATTTTTTATCATTCTCAATATACTTTTATCATTCCTAATACTACTTTCACCATTCCCATTGTTACTTTTATCATTCAAACTTCAACTTCTAAGTAAAACCAGAAGAAGGGAATATTACTTTTGTTAACAATTTTTTTTTTCTCTTTCACGATTAGAAATACTAATCTGTAGGTCATTTGACCATTAATTTACAAGTTGCAAGTGGCTTGTATTAATTAAAACTATAGTTTTATCAAATATTCTATGTTTTGTTTGGGTGACGAAAGTTAGTACGAGTTAGAACTAACTCTTCCAAACAACTTAAAAAATACTTAAGATTAGAAGAAAACACACTTCAGGTATTTTAGAAAATAATGACGCAATTAGTGTGTGGGGATAAAGGATTTAGCAAGTCTATAACTCTAGGCTTAATTTTTACTAGATTTCAGAAATTAACTACCTACCTTGGATATTGAGCATTTGCGTGTAAAATGGCTTTAAACTATACAGTAGACTATCATAAATTACGTTTTTTTTATGGTAATTTTTAAAAATGATGTGAGGTATTTATGGAGTACATAATAAGTCAATAAAAAAACTAGATTGCTGGATAGATTAATTTCACATCATATCCATGTGAGTTATAATTATTAACATACAAGAAGGATTCTCTTTTCATGTTCTGTTAGCTGATGGTGAGAAAACTGAGGACTTGTAATAATATTCCTCAGAGGTGGAGCCACGTACAGTCCAGGATAAGCAGATGGTCACACTGTATTTTATAAAATAATAAAATAATACTTACAGTTTGTAACTGATAGGAAGATTTCTCTCCTCGTTTTAAATTAAACGCAAGTGCATAGTTGATCGTTTGCAGCACTTAAGGGTCGATCCATAGGGACAAGTGGTTCTGTTGGTTTCAGCACTTTTAGACGAATTAGTTAAAAGTTTTATTAGTTTTGTTCTTAATTACGTGTTAATTTAGAGAAAGTTAAGCACTTAGGATAGACTCCCCTGAATTAAGGTCAATCGGTCAAGCTCGGTCTCTATACTAGTCTGTAGTCAATCGTCAGATTTTTATTTCTAAAAACTAGATCTAAGTACGGGGTATTGTTCATGCTACACGATTCATCAAATCTAACTGATTAAATTAACTGCATACAAGATGATAAAACTCTAAGCATAAATCATAAATTCTAGACACATAATCTGTCAAATAACTAATTGTCTTAAAAATTATACAAGAGATCTATGTTTGACCACTTGAACGTGGCCCTGCATCCCACTTGGCGCACAAACTCGACCCACGCAGCCAGAGCCCTCATCTCTGGCGTGGGCCCCGCACGCTGATGCACCTGCCACCTCTTCGTGGGAATAAGGCGAAGATGTATCACGCATTGACACGTGTATTGATCCTTTTATAATATGTTATGTGTGTGGGCCTCACACACATATTATAAGAGATTATAAGAGGTCCAATCCACGTGTCAACGTGAGATTGACCCTCTTATTGTATGTGTGTGTGACTCACACGCATGAACCGAACCCAAGATGAGGCCCTGTCGCGGGCCCCACACGGCCTGCAGCTCCTTGCAGAACATGATCACAAATTGGAGAGGACGCTATTTCCACAAGTAATGATTAAAGAGGACAAAAATAAGAACAAAAAGAATAACAATACACTAAAAATCCAAACACAAACAAAAGAAGAAAAGATTACTAAATGAAATTTAGTCAACAAAAACGAGGCTGCCAATGAATTGTCAAAAAGAGAGCCACATAAAAGGCCAAATCAAAGGCCAAAATTCGGCCAAGCAAAAGCCGCCGCCTCCAATTATGAAGACTAAAAGAAAAAAACAAAACCCTAAAAATAATAATAATAATAATAATAATAATAAGCACCCCAGCAGCCGGCCCCCGCTCCTCCTTATATAATAAGAAGTTTTTACATAAAAACCTCTCAAATTAAAAACATTATATATTAAATCATTTTTAACTTTGACTGATTCTATAAATAATCAATACGGGCAACCAAACAGTCGAATCAGCAAAAACTGCCAACACCAAAGTTGTAAATTTTCGAAATATCTTTCCGTAAACGCCTGGATGACCTCTTCTAGAGTCCTGTAATCAAAGTTATGGCTGGAATACAACAACATGCTCGGAAGATGACCCTCAATCATTACAAATTGCGTGATTTTACTGCTTGATTCTTCTCTTTTTTTTTTTCATTTTTAATTTTGTACATGTCTACTGCAAAATCCACTAAAAGCACCCGAGTATCATTATTCATATACAAAAATATAGATAAATGAGAGCAATAAAATGATATAAATTCATGTCAATTAGTAACTTTTTTGTATATAATCTCTTTTTTTATTTTTATTTTATTAGCATAAAGATATTATTGAGCTCTATCTCACCTTGTAACTTATAAATTTAAGTTAGTAGAGGTCAAAAGTTTAAGTCTTAGTTGATGCAATATTACCTTTTTATTTTTTCCTCTATTGTCATATTATATTTAGGCTCATATTGAAATTTTTATTACGCTTACGCTTATACTGAAAAAATATCTTTCATCCGCAGCTGCTAATCCTAACTCCTTCAAACACTAATGATATAGTGTCCGTTAATGATCTCATTCAGGATCTTGGCCTAATAGACAACCTGCACCAGTGCAGAAAAGACATTCCACGTTGGCTCTAAACTGACATTAAAAAAAAAGCAGCCGATGTCTATCTAACTGATGTGGAAAATCTTTAACTTTTCACGTTGGTTTTCACCCGATAAAGGTGAGTTTTCTATAATTTAACGTCGGTTCTTCACATAACCGATATCACAAACACTAACTTTCCATGTGGAATGTTTCTATTAAATTCTGCGTAAAGAAACCTTCCACATCTGTAACGCCCCGATCCCGCGGGTACGGAGACGTCACTGCGACGTATATACACAGGTCAGAAATACTCTCACGTATATACGCTAAGCATCAGTACAGGTAAGAATTAGAGTACGAAAGCGCGTGGTGCATTATACATTCCAACATATGAGTACAATTACAAAGTTATCACCAGAGGTGACAAATATTACAAGAATATTACATCACCGACAGGCGCAAATGCGAGAATACACAGAGATATACAAGTATGAACAGTACAAAAGGGCGCTCACGAGATAGCTGGAGAAGCCGCGAGCCAACTAGGGGAGAAAGGATGGGACTGGAGCTAGAGCTGGTCTGTCCGCTCCGCAGAAGTAAGCTTGGTCCTCAGCAGAAAGAATCCCCTTCAGTCCAAGCTCCGAGACCTAGACATGAGAATCCAGAGGAGTCAGAACTCCCCGGCGAGTGGTGATGCGAAAGCCAGGTGGCGAGCATAGGTAAGCACACGTGTATCAATAAATTCAAGTCATAAATATGCATTGAAAACCGTGTCGTGGGCACTAGCACACAGGAGCAAATAGGTATAAAACAAGTGATATCAAGCAGGAAGTACTCATGGTATGATAAGATAAGAACAGGAGACTGGTGGAATAGAATATAAATGGAAAGGCAAGACATGAACAGATATAATATAATAATCATAAAACCGAAATCCAAAGTAAAACCTGATAAATACAATTGTGGCAAAACAAGTGGTATAACCAAGTTTGTAGAGCAACATAACAAGTTATCATCTTGGCATTTTATTATTATTACTCGTCCGACCCATATATCTAGGTATGTGTCCCGGTGTACATCTCAACACACATACATCCATATATAAGCAAGTCGAGGTTGGTTATTGGAAGCTGATGAAGAACTGATAGCTTATCTTATAGTAGTTCCCGTCCGCCCGGGACACAGCCATTGGGGGCCTTAAATCTTCCTAACACGCATCTTCTGGGGGCCTGAAATCCCCCTAACACGAATCGTCAGTTTTGTATTCCATTACTATAAGCAAGGCATCATATTGGCATCCATCACTTCCTCCCATTCCCCGTGCAAGTTATCCATTTTATAGCTTATTAACAATATTATCAGATTTTGGGAATGAGTAGGATCATAACTGGTTATAACAAGAGTACATAACAAGCATAACGGGAGTTCATGTCAAGAGATCAAGTACTACATTCCCGTAAAGTGATAATCATGGGTAGAGAGTTAATCATAACAGGTATCAGGTGTCATGTGTTATATGCCTTGGAGGCGATATTAGACAGGTGACAAGTCATGTCATAACAAGTGACAAGTGATAAGAGATAACATAGCAGGAACATGCATCAAGTAGTAACATGTTAAGTGATACATAATGTCAATACAAGTCGACCCGACGAAGCAGAGAAAAATCGAATGGAGGCGAGAACACTCGCCTAAATCTTTAGAAAACACAGTAAAATCCCCGATCTCTGGAATTCAGGTAACCAACGCGTAAACGCGTTCAATAAAGTAAAGATCGTATTATTTAGAAGAGGAGAGAGAATGAAGACGCGAGAATTGCAGACGCGGGAGTCACAGACGCGGGAATAGCAGACGCGAGAATAGCAGACGCGGGAATCACAGACGCGGGAATCGCGTTGCGTAGATGTTACAAATGCGGGGTTCGAGAACCGCATTCTAGCAAGGACACGAGGAGAACGCAGACGCGAGCATGAACTTCGCGTCGCGTTAACACAAGAACGCGAGAATCGAGTTAAACAAATAACAAGAACACGAAGATCGCGTTAAGAAATTGCTTGGACGCGGGGATGAGCTCCGCGTCTAACAATTAACAGAGAAAGAGAGAGACAGGGAGTGAGACGCAAGGGTGAGGGGGAGACGCAGGAAAGGAGGGGAAAAACAGGGAAGAAAAGGAAAAGGAAAGGAAAAGAAAGGAAAGAAAGAAAGAAGGAAAGAGAGAAAGGGAGAGGGGATGGCCGGTTACGGCTTGGCCGGTGGTCACCGGCGGCGGCCAAGGTGGTGTAGGTAGTGGTGGGGAAGGTGGTGAAGTTGGTGGTGGAAGTGGGTTCCTTGGTGTTTCTTGATGGAAAAGAGGAAGAAGAAGGTGGTGTGGGGGTGTTGTTGTTGTTGGAATGGAGGAGGAGATGGAGGGGAGAATGGTGGAGGAGTTGGAGGTGATGGTGGTGAAGGTGGCCGGCCAAGAAGGGAGGTAAGGCTCCTTGGGCTGCTGCCGTTTGCTGGAAACAAAGAAAGAGAAGAAATAATAAAGAGAGAGAAGAAGAAAGGGGGGTGTATATATAAAAGGAATTGTTTAGATTATAGTATTGCCATTGCCATGATTCCCTTAAAATGAGGCTAGTGTCTCCATGAAACGAAATCCGCGTCTTGGGCAAAATGAACTGGACACGGAGATAAAATCCGCATCAAGGAGAAAAATGCGAGATTTGCGTTTGTCAGAAAAGACAAAAAAGCATGGCGATAAGATTCAGAGTTGATTTTGCAGAACAAGCATTAAATGCAGCATGGAGAGCATCCCTGCATTAAATATGAAATCCAGGTTAGGTGAAACTCACGTCTAGAAAGGAGAGAGAAAATAGAAAAAAAGGAAATAAAATATCTGGATAGAATTCTGGTATCTAGGAAAACACCGAAAACTCTAGAAAAGACCAAAAAATGAAGTAGTTTGGAAAGCTTCCCAAAAATTTTCAAAAATAATAAATATTATATAAAGATTTTTGGTGAAATCAGTTTTTAGAAATTTAATCTCATTTTTAAAATAAAAATCCTGAAGTCAACTGTCAGTACCGGTCTATACCGGGTCGGCCGGATTTTGATAAATTCTGAAAATCTCAGAAAATGCCAGAAAGGAGAAAATATAATTTTAAGAAGCAATATAAAAGCGAAATTCAGAAATTTGATCCCAATTATAAACTAAAATTCCTGGAATCAACCAGCGATACTGGCCGACACCAAATCCAGTGAAATTTCGATAAATTTAGAAAAATCCCAGAAAATGTATTTAGATAGAAAATGTGATTTTAAGAAGTTATGGGAAAATCGTTTCTAAAAATTTAACTCCGTTTGTAAATTAAAAATCTGAGAATCGGTCAGTGGTACTGGTCGACAACGGTTTTGAAGAATTTCAATTTAATTTTGAAAATTTCAAAAAATCATGAAAAATATAAAATATCGGAAAATGATGTTTAAAACTAAAATTGGTCAAATCTGAATATCTGAAAGACTAAATCGAGCAATAACCTGAGATCGGGTCCCCAGTTCAGACTAGGGCTGAATCCGATTCCACGAATCCGGACCCAAGATAAAACGATCATATAAACAATTCATAATACAAAATAAATACTGGAAGTAAATCAAAAATATGATCGAGAAATCTAAATACGCAACTAAGTACGTATTCCGGGAGCGGGGTGTTACAACATCGGTTCTTAAAAGTACTGATATGGAAATGTTTCTTTCAACGTCAGTTCTACAACAGAACTGACGTTGAAAGTGTTTTTAGACATCGGTTTCTAAGTGAACTGACGTGGAAACTACGACATCAGTTAAGGACCGACGTCGTGTATAATAATATTTTTTAAAAATTTATATAAAAGTACTAGACACAGTATAGATCTGTACGTATTCCAGCCAAGCAAACACAGTACAGAATATCAAATAGAATCCAACACACACACACACACATCAAACACACAAATTAATCCAGCCAACCACCAGACACAATACACAATACCAAACAGAATCCCACACATGCAAATATATCATCAAACACAGAATTAATCCCGCTAATCAATCCACACATATATATCAGACATTACAAAATATCCAAAATTCAATACAAACATATAACTTATCCAAACCTAGAATCCAATACAAACATGGCAATCAAAAATTCAATGCGAATATATAACTCATTCAATTCAGAATCCAATACAAACTTTGGATCCCCGTAAGGTTGCTTTAATTCTCGAATCATGACATCCTACACCAAAAAATTTATGAAAATATGGACAGAGGCATGAACTGTACACATGCAAAGAGAAATGACAAGCACCAAACATGCACCAAACATTCGTGTGTGTGTGTGTGTGTGTTGGCAGTGGTGGTGGTGTGGTGTTGGTTAGGGGTGAGCAGAGTTCGGTTATAACCGAAATAACCGACCAAAAACCGAAACCCGAACCCGAACCGAACCGAACCGCTCTAATTCGGTCTGGTTTCGGTTTTGTGTTCCAAAACCCGAATCGACCGAACCGAACCGAATTTCTCACCCTATATATTACCCTACTCAAATTCAATTTAGTGAATCATATAGTTCATAATAAAAAGTGGTGGAAGCTTATCTCATTAGTTTTAGTAATACCATCTTTTTTATGTTGATTATGTGAAAGCAATATTAAGTACACCATCACAATTGAGAATAATATTTATATTAATATAGTTCTTTTTTTCATTCTTATCATTAAAAGTTAGTAATAATTATATGAGTTTTGATATAAGAGCTCAAATACAGTGTAAAAGTTTTAGAATATAAAATTTTCAATTCACATTAAGCTTAGAATCTTTTTCTTATTTCTAATTTAGGTAATGGATATTTGAAATTATAATATTAAAGATGATAATATAATGGTAATTAAAAATGTAAGAAATGATGTCAATATATTGACCTAACCGAAAAACCGAAAAACCGAACCGAACTGAGTCGATTCGGTTCGGTTCGGTTACTAAGTCTAATCGGTTCGGTTCGGTTTTGCAAAAATTAGCAAAAACCGAACCGAACCGACCGATGCTCACCCCTAGTGTTGGTGGTGTGCGTGTGTGTGTGTGTGCCATACTTGATTTGTGTGTATGTGTGGTGGTTGTGTGTGTGACATGCTTGATGTGTGTGTGTGTGATGCTTGACGTGTGCTTGATGGTGTAGTGTTGGTAGTGCGCGTGTGTGCACTATACTTGATGTGTGTGTGTGTGTGTGTGTGTGTGTGTCATGCTCGATGTGTGAGTGTATGTGTTGATGGTGTGTGCGTGTGTGCCATGCTTGATATATGTGTGCCATACTTGATATGGATTGTTGGCACGCTTAACAGCAAACTTAATAAACTCCTCCACGCCATTCAACTATTTGGTACTTAATCCTATTAGCATTCATCCATTTCTGATTCATGTTTACCTAGTCTAGAGTTCAAAAATAAAATATTGAATTAAAAACAACACATATCATGTAAATAGTAAATTTACTTTACTTGTGCATAATTGTCACAACCACCAACACCACACCATCAAGCACACATCAAGCATCACACACAGACACACACATGTCAAACATGTCACACACACAATCACCACAGATACACACACATCAAGCATGACACACCCCTCACCAACACCACACCCCACCAACATCACACTCACACATCAAGCATGGCACACACACCACATCATACACACACGCATGTGTACACTCGTGCGTGCGTGTAATTTATTATATTTATATCTTTAAAACCCAAGGTTTGAGAATTTGGTTTTGGTTCACTCTTCTTTTGTAAATGGGTTCAATCAATTTCGTTTGTTTTAATGGCCTAAGTTTCAAGTTTTGATTCTTTATCATATGCATAGTACAAAAAATAGGGAATATAAAAAATCTAAGTTAGTGTTATACCTGAGAGAATTGAACTACGACACACCAAAAAAAAAATCAAATTGATATGAAAGCCATTAATTTAAAGTTAAATTAAGTTTATAATCAAAATTAAATTAAATATATCTAATTA
Organism: Agave tequilana; assembly: GCA_038442645.1. Taxonomy (NCBI): domain Eukaryota; kingdom Viridiplantae; phylum Streptophyta; class Magnoliopsida; order Asparagales; family Asparagaceae; genus Agave; species Agave tequilana. The sequence goes on from JAVJIF010015008.1 coordinate 53,922, forward strand.
TGAAAATTTATGATATACTGATCTGGGATGCTTGTAGAAATTGGAGGGAGATGAAATTACTGAATAAGAATATTACATTTCCATCTCTCCCTTTTTTCTGTTAACTTTTTTTTTAAGAATTTTCTTAGATAAGTTTTTCCCCATAATATTTTCGTTGACATTATGTATGGAAATCCCAAAAAATTAGATGATGGGTAATGGGCTAAGTGGGTAAAAGCACTCGCAGTTGTGTTGGAAAAGGTCGGTGGTTGCGTTGGAGGATGCCGGTGTCTGCGCAAGGGGAGATCTGGTGGAACTCGCCAGTGGATGCGCTAAAGGAGGGCGGTAAAGGCGCGAGGGAAGAGCTGGTGGAGCTCGCTGGCTGCATTGGAGGTGGCCGGTGGCGGCGCGAGGGACAGAGAGTGAGAGAGAGAAAGAGAGAGGGGGTTAGAATTTGAGGAATCGGAGCTGATAGAGTTAGATTGGGGTTAAAAGAGAAAGCGCTTTTCGAAAACACATATAACATTGGTTCTTGTCAGAATCGACGTTATATGATTTTGCGCGTCGATTCCTTTCAGAACTGACGTGTAATTTAAACACTTATAACGTAAAGAACCGACGTTATAAAGTCTTGCACGTCGATTCTTTTAAGAACCGTGTAATTAAAGATATTCCACGTTGGTTCTATACAGAACCGATTCTTTACAGAACCATGAGAAACATTTGATGTTTTGTCATGGAGGAAAAAACAGAGAAAATAATTTTCTATTCTTTTTACCATGACCCGAAATGTACTAACACCTACGGCCTTTACATTAACGTTTAAAAGCGCATTTTATGTAGTGGAAGAGTTTTTACGCTCTGAAGGAGCAGGCTGACGCTGAAGCATTTGGAGATGACTGTTTGCTTAAAAGACTGATTCGATGCAAAAAGACGCACAAATGGAAAAGCAGTTCTAGATGAAGAATTTGAATAGGACGATGATGAAGAATAAAGAACCACCAGAGTTTTTATATATATTGTATGAGATGAGCATCAGAGTTTTTTATGTATATTGTATGAGATGAGCAAGTTGCTATATGATTTTTTTCATATTAATAAAATAATTTATCTTGCAAAAAAACTTGTAATTAGTGTATTTCAATTTTATTATTGTTTTGTAATTTTTGACAATTTGTTTAATTTTTTTTGACAATTTTTTAACAACATGTAAAGTGACTTTAAAACATACGGTAAACTATCACAAATAAAAATTGTCATTGGCTTTAATTTCCGATTTAAAAAAAGGAAAAAGAAGAAGACAAAAGCATCTTTAGATCTAATGCCCCATGATGCGCGCGTTGGACCGTGCGATTAAACATTAAAACGGAGACATAAACACGTGATTAAACCTTGGAATGCGTGGCGCATGTGATTAAGCAATAGGCATTGGCATTTGTTAATAATTATTGTGTGATTAAACATTTAATGTTAATTAGCCGGCTAGTTGTGACCAGCAGTCACAAGTGGAAGCCAGCTAGATGTGATAAGGACATCTAATTGGAAGTAATAAACATTTCTCAACAAATAACTCTCAAACTGTTTAAAAAGGCTCGGAGGGTTCCCTCGTCGATAATATCACAACTAGCATTATCTGATTGTGCAAACATATAGAGAGAGAGAGAGAAGAGAGAGAGATGGCGGAGATTGCTGTGGGGTTGGCAACAAAGCAGGCTGAAGGCCTTATTAACAGCCTCGTCAACAGAGTCTCCGGAGAGCTGTCCTTGTTGTTGGGAGTCCGCGAAGAGATCCGTTTCATCAAAGATGAACTGGAGCTACTGAGCGCATTTCTTAGAAAAGCAGAAGAGAAGCAGAACAACGACCAGTTAGCCAAGGCTTGGGTGAAACAAGTGAAGGAATTGGCTTACGCCGTTGAGGACTGCATCGATGAGTTCTCGCTCCACCTGCCTTGTCTGAGCAGCAACAGTGATCTGGCGACTGCTTTGTGGCATCGGGCCCGCTCGGCGGGTTCACTCCGAGCGCGACGTCGTATTGCCGCCAACATACAAAGTATCAAATCCAGAGTTAAAGAGGTGAGTGAAAGAAGATTGCGATATGGAATCGATGAGAAAGCAACAAGTACCGAGAGGGATATTGTTGCACAGTATGATCCTCGATCATCCGCTCTCTTCGTCAACGAATCCCAGCTTGTGGGAATTGAAGAGCCTATAAAGAAGCTTGTCGGGTGGTTATTGGATGAAAGACAACAACGACTCAGCTTGATCGGTGTGGTTGGTGCTGGCGGACTGGGGAAGACCACAATTGTGAAGAGAGCCTTCGAGGATCCACAAGTCGCTGGTGGGCATTTTGATTGCCGCGCATGGATCATTGTTTCACAAGTTTACAACATTGAAGGACTTCTGAGGAGCATGATCAAACAACTATTCTCATCTGTTCCAGAAGGCCTAGACAAGATCACAGAGAGGATGGAACTTGCTCAAATGCTCAGAGACCATCTGAAGGAAAAGAGGTACGCTATTGTATTCGATGACATTTGGAATATAGATGCATGGGAAAGCTTAAAAGATTCAATATTGCAAGAGAAAGAACATGGAAGTAGGATCATAATAACAACACGAAATAAAGAGGTAGTTCAATATTGTTTGTCTCGTATTCCTGGCAACATCCATGAACAAGGAAAATTAAAAGACGAAGATTCTTGGAAGTTGTTCTGCAAAAGAGTATTCCCTGAGCAACAAACATGCCCTGAGGAACTCAAGATGTTGTCTCAAGATATCTTACAAAAATGTGATGGGTCTCCGCTAGCCATTGTAGCCGTAGCTACTACTCTGGCTAGTAAGCCTATGAAGACAAGCGAGGAATGGATGGTCTTTCTCAAACATATTAGTTCAGAATTGGAAAGCAATTCAAACCTTCAAGGAGTAATGAAGATATTAAATTTTAGTTATACTGACCTACCTTATCATGTCCAGCGATGTTTTTTATACTTAAGCAGGTTCCCTGAAGATAGCATGATTAACTGCAAGCGCATCAAAAGACTGTGGATGGCAGAAGGTCTCATTAGTGCTCGTCGAGACATGAGCGCAGAAGAGGTGGCGGAATCCTACTTAAATATGCTTATCAACCGGAGCATGGTCCTTCCATCAAAATTCAATGTCCGTGGTGAGCTGAGGGGGTTCACGATTCATGATATGATGATGGAAATGATTGTGTCCGTCTCTGTGGAGGAGAATTTCGTTTCTCGGATTCAGAAGGACAACACTTGGCTTCCCCAAGGAGTGATTCGGCGTCTGTCAATGGACTCTGCAGGGCGCATCCCAGATGACCTGAGCTTATCGTATGTGCGGTCATTGTTCTTGTTTGGAGATCATCATCACTTGCCATCATCGCTCTTTGTTTCTCCTGCGTTCAAGCTGTTGCGGGTGTTGGATTTGGATGGCTGCATATATTTTAATAATAAGCATCTGGATGGGGTTTGCCAATTGCTCCATTTGAAATATTTAAGCCTGCGGAATACAATGGCGACTACAATTACCAAATCAATAGGAAGACTTGGAAACCTAGAAACCTTTGATATTCGAGGTAGTTACTTGGGTGAGCCTATAGAAATTCCTATCGAGATGGAAAAGCTTAAGCGGTTGCAGTTATTCCGTGGAGATGATCTCCGTGTCCCAACAAAACTAAAATATGGAAGTTGACTGCCCTCCAAGAATTGGGATTGCTGAGAATAGAAGATCCAGAAGGAGAGAAGAAGCTGCAAAATCTGTGTCATCTAAGGAAACTACATGTCTATTTTGGAGTTTATGCCAAGAGGGGAGGTTATTTCTTAGACTCTCTCAAGACAATGACAAGTTCCCTTCACTCTCTCATGGTTGCTTCAGCATATGATGCTGACCTCAACTTTCTGAAAGATGAATCAACTTTGGTCGAGTCGCCCCTCGTAGCACTCAAAAGCCTATGCCTTGTGGGTTCTCTTGACGTGCTGCCTAACTGGCTTACCTCCCTCACTAATCTCACCAAGCTAACTCTCTCTAGGACTGGACTTGGAGCAGATGCTATAGAGTCTCTGGGGACTCTACCAAACTTGATTCAACTTGTACTTTCTTATATGGCATACAAGGAGGGAGAGAGGTTGTGCTTCAGCGCTGAAACCTTCAAAAGTCTCAAGTTGCTTCATCTGTGGAGACCAGGATCAGTGGCTTTGGAGATCGGAGCAATGCCGTGTTTGGAAAGGGCTCTGTTTTCTGAAGTTGGGCAAATTTCAGGCGTTGAGAATCTCATTGGCTTGAAGAAGATTCAACTGCAAGATTGTTCGGACGGTGTGGTGAATTCGGTGAAACAAGCGGTGGAGGCACATCCCAACCATCCCGAGCTCATCATCTTAAAGCAGTGATCAGAGACCCTCATTTTCTATAATTCATCAGTCACTCACCTTCTTCTCTCTGCATCGATCATCCGGGGGAATTAAGACCATTATATACATATGCTTGGTTGGTATTATTTATATGTAACATATAAGGTCTCATATGTATTCATTAATTTCCTTCTCAATTTTTTTTTTTTTTTGCGTGTGTGTAATATATATGGTCTCATATGCAATACTCTTACTACCCGTCTGCATATGATACAAATCAGAGCGCAGGTGTGGATCTACATCTTTGGTAATTAGAATTTTAATAAGCATGTAGAGATGGCTAAAGGGTTCAGTCTCACACTCATGCTTATCATTTCTTGTTACAGCAAAAATTAAGATTGAAATTTTCATAGTGAATGTAACCCTTGCAAATGTAATTGAAGAGAATATTGATGCATGATTATCCAAACTACACAGTTTACAACTTTGGTCTTAAATTGCTTAATCACTATTTACATTGGTGTATGTTCAATCACATCACATAATAATAATAATAATAATAATAATAATAATAGTAATAGTAATAGCAATGAGTGTTGATACTGAAGCTATTAAATTGGGGCATTTGAAGTAGGGGTGTTAACGAGACGAATTCCAGCAAGCTTGTCTGGTTTACATGGTTCAGTAATTAGGTTAGAATCATAAAGTAAGCCCATATTTGGCTTTTAAGTTTTCTTAATTGTATCCTATTTTAAGCTGTAGTTAGAGGTTTACAAACTCCTAAACTAGAGTCTAGAATTTGTGAGCACTTGTGTGTTCATAACTTGCATCATTGATTCGGTGAGCATTTGTTTCGAGTTTGAGGGCCTCATCTTTTGTGAGACAAATCAGGACATAAAAACCCCCTAGCGTTTCATTAATAAGAATTTAATAAAATATCTTATCTTCAGGATTGCAAACATATGCGATGCATTCTCACCATCGACGTCCTAAAATCTTCCACAACGATAATGGAACTCACGCTATATAACCAAAATACAATTATTCATTTGTATGCAATAATGTTATTTCCCAATGCATCAGGCCCAATTTTTGGGTCTCGAAATGATTTAATTGTTAAAATTTGATTATTATTTTTTTCCTAGAGTTCTGAGGTTGCATCTTTGTTAAAATAGTTATTTTTTTAATTTTGACCGCTGAGCCCTAACCCTACAAATATCAGGCTTTTGGACCTACTTATTATCTGTTAAGATTGGCATAGTTATTAAGGTTTTAAATCTATTCTACTTCTTTAAAAATAATAAATAAGAGATCAAATGCTTAATTATTAACGTAACAGTGTTGAAATGATATCTTTTAAAAAAAATCGGTCGAGGATTTCATGCGTTAGAAATCACAGATGTCTTTTACAAGATAAATGGAATCCATTGGGCTTCATTTTTTCTTGCATTTATGGGAATCATTTTTTCTTAAACTTATCCCTATATATATTTGTACCACTATGAGATTGTTCATCTTGTAGATTTGTGAAGTTGCATTTAGGTATCCTATATCTTCATTGATATGTACTCACGTACTTTGTTTTCACAGATCTAGTGGGTATTAGGGGTTAGGGTTAGGGCAGAGGATACTGAATGATTGTGCAGTCACAACTTCTTGCAGAATAACGATGGACTACTAATGCTTGTTTTGACCTAATTGTCTGTATTTGTTTTGACTTAAAGAGGCAAATGAGAAAAAGGCTATCTGATTTCTTGATTTACTTGGCGAGAAAGTCAAGAATTACACCTGATTCCATGCTTTGATTGGGGAGAAAGTTAAGAACCACGTCTAGTAGCCTATAAAAATCTGATCAATGAGACTGAGACAGGCCACAAAAGAAAAGAAAAAGAAAAGAAAAATAAATAAATAAAAGAAGAGAGATGGCAGAAATTGTTATGAGCTTAACTGCAAAGCAAGAGGAAGGGCTAATGGGCAACCTCATCGTTAAGTTGTATGCCATCGTCTATGAAGAGCTGTTATTTATTTTTTTTTTTCACTTTAGTAATTCCTAAATTGATATGATGGTCTATTTTATATTTTTATTTAAAATTTTTACTTGAACCTCATATTTGCATCAAAATCCTTTGACTTTCTTTATTATTTAATACTTGGAGATTACAATATTTCTTAACATATTTCACACATCCATTTATTTTAGCAACATGAAATCTTATTTAAACATGAAGAGAGTAACTTCATTTGCAATGTGAAAAAAGGATAGAATAAACCCACCTTATATTCAGAAAACGATAAATAATCTTAAACCCTCGTCAATTATTTAAATTAGTTCCTAACCACCAAATTTCTCTCCTACCGTTTGAATTGAATCTCTCTCTTACTTGCCCCTTCAAAATCCAAATATATTCTTTTTCTTACAAAGATTGTCGTCTAACACGAGTACACGACTAATTGTTACATTGACAAGGGTCTCAGGAATTAGACTAAACTTGTGAACTCTTTAATTTCCAAGAGAACAGTTGTCTTCTGATGCCATTTTTTTTAAGGTTAATTTTGTGACTTATTTAATGGCAAGTTGGTTTTTGTTGAATCTCTTATTAAAATGATTATGGGAGTTCATTGTCAAACCAAACTTAAATAATAGCTAGGTCTAGTGATTTTTTTTAAACACTTAAAAGAAGACAATTTATTTACTAATATTTTAGTTTTTATTATCAAGTTTATAATGATGTGACGAAATTGATATTCTATGATAACAATTGTTACTCTCAGGATCGACGTTTGCGGAACTTGACAATATGAACAATACTTGTAAAAGAAAACTATTATAGAACAAATAAGAAATATCTAGACAAAAGAGTAAAAAAAAGATAACTCAACCTCTCACACTGTTGACAGCTAACATGTCTCCTCACATAGACACTAAACATGTGAAATTATATATGAGTGGCAGGTAGAAAAAATATTGTCTACAAATTATATTTTTCTAATTTGCAGCTTTCGAAGTTTTGCTTCCCAAAACAAATTTGTAGACAATATTTTTTTTCTTTTACGATTAGAAATACTAATTAGTAGGTCAGTTGACCATTAATTTTCAAGTTGCAAGTGGCTTGTATTAATTAAAACCACAGTTTTATCAAATATTGTATGTTTTGTTTGGGTGACGAAAGTTAGTGCGAGTTAGAACTAACTCTTCCAAACACCTTAAAAATACTTAGGATTGGAAGAAAACACACTTATTGTGTAGGGATAAAGGATTTAGCAAGTCTCTTGAAAAAAAACATATAACTCTAGGCTTAATTTTTACTAGATTTCAGAAAATTAACTACCTAACTTGGATAAAACATACGGTAAACTATCATAAAACTATGACATTTTTTTGGTAATATTGTGAAAAGATGTGAGGTATTTAGGGAGTACATAATAACCCAATAAAAAAGGTAGATGGCTGGATATATTAATTTCACACCATATCCATGTGATTAAACCTTGGAATGCGTGGCGCATGTGATTAAGCAATAAACCTTGGCATTTGTTAATAATTATTGTGTGATTAAACATTAAAACTGAGACATAAACATGTGATTAAACCTTGGAATGTGTGGCGCATGTGATTAAGCAATAGGCCTTGGCATTTGTGAATAATTGTTGTGTGATTAAACATTAAAACTTATAGCATGCGCGGCCCATGTGATCAACCCATAGGCTGTCTCATGCATCATAAAAATATTCACAGATACTCTGTGTAATATATTCAAAATCTCCTCCATAAACTAGCAACTCGACAATTTTAATGTTAATTAGCCAGTGGAAAAATGCAAGTGAAAGTATTAAACATTTCTCCACAAATTATTCTTAAGTGCTTAAAAAAGCTCGGAGGGTTCCCTGCTCGATAATATCGCAAACAGCATTATCTGACCCACCCGTCCAACGCAAACAGGACTGGTCAGATTTTGAAGGACTTGGGGCACCATCCCAAAAAGACTAGCCTTCTACGTGGAGTTGCTCAAATCCTTATATACTCAAGACCATCCCCACGTCTAGCCGATGTGAGACTATTTGTTCGACCCAAATCCCAATAATCCCCCTCGAATAAAGAGTCTCCATGCAAGCTCAACTATCTTCACACTGAAAGATCAAATACTCCATCAAGATCTAACTCTTCACTGCATGGGAGGCGGCACGCCTTATGTGAAGTACTAATTGCAGTCGGTCAATCCTCTACACCACGTGAGAGGCGGCACGCCCATTGCAAAGGAGCACCACTGTTAAATTTCTCGAGAGCCTAACATTAGCTTCACAGGGGCCTATTACGTCATTGGGGGTGATCAGGCTCATTGCGCATTTGCGCCATTGGGGGTCTACATCGTCAAATATCATTCACACACATGACTAAGTTCGGGGCATGGCTCTGATACCAATTGAAGAACTTGGGGCACCATCCCAAAAGACTAATCTTTTAGGTGGAGTTGCCCAAATCCTTATATACTCAAGACCATCCCCACGTCTAGCCGATGTGGAACTATTTGTTCGTCCCAAATCCCAAATTGTTCTGTGACTAATCACAGGACGAATCGGGTCGGAGAAAATTTCCCCGACCCCCTCCTATTAATTTTTTTTATGTCCAATATTTTTATATAACTGTGATAGAGAAAAATTAGTCTCACACTCTTAGATTATTTTTTTATTTTTTTCAACCCTCAACGGCTCAAAAAAGATAATTTAAAACTTTTATTATCCAGTTTTATTTCATGTTTAAATTATGAACAAGAAGTAGATAAATTACATTTTAAAATTAGACCTCTTATAGAAGAAATGTACTCATTGTATAGAGATGAGTAATTTCCCCTTTCTTCTGAAGTTATGTCACCTACACCATCACAAACTTTTTCTACTAGTCTACGTAAAAGATTATCTAATTTTAAAAGTCTACTTTTCTTTAATACTAAAAAGAAACACTCTTCAGGAGCAGATTCATTTGATGAACTTAATTTATATTTGAACACAATGCCTACTGAAATAAATGAAAATGATAATGAACTATGGAAAACATTTGATATTTTGTCATGGTGGAAAAACAGAGAAAACAATTTTCTGTTCTTTCCACCATAACCCGAAATATATTAACACCTCCAACCTCTACAGTAGCGTCCGAAAGCGCATTTTCTACAGTGGAAGAGTTTTGACGTCCTGGAGGAGCAGGCTGACGCCGAAGCACTTAAGATGGCTGTTTGCTTAAAAGACTGGTTCGATGCAAAAAAACGCACACAAGAAAAAACAGTTCAAGATGAAGAATTTGAACAAGACGATGATGAAGAGTAGAGAACCACCAGGATTTTTTATGTACATTGTATGAGATGAGCACTTGAGTTTTTTATGTACATTGTATGAGATGAGCAAGTTGCTATATGATTTTTTCATATTAATAAAATAATTTATCTTGCAAAAAAAAATTGTAATTAGTGTATTTCAATTTTAGTATTGTTTTGTAATTTTTGACAATTTTTTTCATTTTTTTTTTTGACAATTTTTTTGACAACATGTAAAGTGACTTTAAAACATAAGGTAAACTATCACAAATTATGACTTTTTATGGTAATTTTGTGAAAAGATGTGAGGTATTTATGGAGTACATAATAAGCCAATAAAAACAGATAGATGGCCAGATAGATTAATTTCACACCATATCCTTGTTAGTTATAATTATTAGCAGATAAGATTGATTTTCTCTTTTTCATGTTGTGTTAGCGTGATGGAGAGAAAACTGAGGAGATGGAATATTAATCCTCAGGGACGGACCACATACAGTTCAGTGTAAGCGGATGCTCACACCTTATGTTATAAAATAATGATGGAGAGAGAACCAAAGAGTTGGAATACTAATCCTAACTCCTTCTAACCCTAAATAATGAGACTGCAGTCACTTGTATTGGCTTCTTGCGCACCTAATAATATGAAATAAAAAAATTGTCATTGGCTTTAATTTCCTATTAAAAAAAAAACAACACAAAAGCATCTTTAGATCTAATGCCCCCATGAGCATTGGACCGTGCGATTAAACATTAAAACTGAGACATAAAACATGTGATTAAACCTTGGAATGTGTGGCGCATGTGATTAAGAAATAAACCTTAGCATTTGTTAGTAATTGTTGTGTGATTAAACATTAAAACTGAGACATAAACATGTGATTAAACCTTGGAATGCGTAGCGCTTGTGATTAAGCAATAAGCCTTGGCATTTGTGAATAATTGTTGTGTGATTAAACATTAAAACTTATTGCATGCGCGGCCCATGTGATTAACCATAGTCTTTTCTTCTCTCTTTTTTTGGTGGGGGTCATAAAAGTATTCACAGATACTCTGTGTAATATATTCAAAAGCAATAAACCTTGGCATTCGTTAATAATTATTGTGCGATTAAACATTTAATGTTAACTAGCTGGCTAGTTGTGACCAGGACTCACAAGTGGAAGCCAGCTAGATGTGATAAGGACATGTAATTGGAAGTACTAAACATTTCTCAACAAATAACTCTCTACTGTTTAAAAAGGCTCGAAGGGTTCCCTCGTCCATAATACCACAACTAGCATCATCTGATTGTGCAAACAGAGAGAGAGAGAGAGAGAGAGAGAGAGAGAGATGGCGGAGATTGCTGTGGGGTTGGCAACAAAGCAGGCTGAAGGCCTTATTAACAACCTTGTCAACAGAGTCTCCGGAGAGCTGTCCTTGCTGTTGACAGTCCGTGAAGATATCTGCTTCATCAAAAATGAACTGGAGCTAATGACCGCATTTCTTAGAAAAGCGGAAGAGAAACAGAACAACAACGAGTTAGCCAAGGCGTGGGTGAAACAAGTGAAGGAATTAGCTTACACCGTTGAGGACTGCATCGATGAGTTCTCGCTCCACCTGGCGTGTCGAAGCAACAACAATAATCTGGTGGCTGCTTTGAGGCGTCGAGCCCACTCAATGGGTTCACTCCAAGCGCGACGTCGTATTGCCGTCAACATACAAAGTATCAAATCCAGAGTTAAAGAGGTGAGTGAAAGCAGATTGCGATATGGAATCGATGAGAAAGCAGCAAGCACCGACAGAGATGTTGTTGCAGACAATGATCCTCGATTGTCCGCTCTCTTCGTCAATGAATCCCAGCTTGTGGGAATTGATGAGCCTATAAAGAAGCTTGTCAAGTGGCTATTGGATGAAAAAAGCGAACCACGACTCAGCTTGATCGGTGTGATTGGTGCTGGTGGACTTGGGAAGACCACAATTGTGAAGAGAGCCTTTGAGGACCCACAAGTCGCTGGTGAGCATTTCGATTGCCGCGCATGGATCACTGTTTCACAAGTTTACAACATTGAAGGACTTTTGAGGAGCATGATCAAACAACTATTCTCTTCTGTTCCAGAAGGTCTAGACAAGATCACAGAGAGAATGGAACTTGCTCAAATGCTTAGAGACCATCTGAAGGATAAGAGGTATGTTATTGTATTCGATGACATTTGGAATATAGATGCATGGGAAAGCTTAAAGGATTCAATATTGCAAGAGAAAGAACATGGAAGTAGGATCATAATAACAACAAGAAATAAAGAGGTAGTTCAATATTGTTTGTCTCATATTCCTGGCAACATCCATGAACAAAGAAAATTAAAAGAAGAAGATTCTGAGAAGTTGTTCTGCAAAAGAGTATTTCGTGACCAACAAACATGCCCTGAGGAACTTAAGAAGGTGTCTCAAGATATCTTACAAAAATGTGATGGGTCTCCGCTAGCCATTGTAGCCATAGCTGCTACTCTGGCTAGTAAGCCCAAGAAGACAAGCGAGGAATGGGAGGGCTTTCTCAAACATCTTAGTTCAGAATTGGAAAGCAATTCAAACCTTCAAGGAGTAATGAAGATATTAAAATTTAGTTATACTGACTTGCCTTATCATGTCCAGCGGTGTTTTTTATATTTAAGCAGGTTCTCTGAGGACAGCGTGATTAACTGCAAATGCATCAAAAGACTGTGGACGGCAGAAGGTCTCATTAGCGCTCGTCGAGACATGAGCGCAGAGGAGGTTGCGGAATCCTACATAAATATGCTCATCAACCGAAGCATGATCCTTCCATCAAATATCAGTTTCCATGGTGAGATAAGGGGGTTCACGGTCCATGATATGATGATGGAAATGATTGTGTCCATCTCTGTGGAGGAGAATTTTGTTTCTCGGATTCGGAAGGACAGCACTTGGCTTCCCCAAGGAGTGATTCGGCGTCTCTCAATGGACTCTGGAGGGAGCATCCCAGATGACCTGAGCTTAACGTATGTGCGGTCGTTGTTCTTGTTCGGAGATGATAGCTTGCCATCAACGCTCTTTGTTTCTCCTGCGTTCAAGCTGTTGCGGGTGTTGGATTTGGATGGCTGCAGATTTTTTAATAATAACCATCTGGATGGGGTTTGCCAATTGCTCCATTTGAAATATTTAAGCTTGCGGAATACAGATGTGACTATAATTCCCAAATCCATAGGAAGACTTCAAAACCTGGAAACCTTTGATATGAGAGGTGGGCATATGATAGAAATTCCTGTGGAGATAGAAAAGCTTAAGCAGTTGCAGTTACTTCGCGGATATCTTCTCCGAGTCCCAACAAAACTAAATTTATGGAAGTTGACTGCCCTCCAAGAATTGGGATTGCTGGAAATAAAAGATGCAAAAGGAGAGAAGGTGCTGCAAAATCTGTATCATCTAAGGAAACTAGATGTCTGTATTGCAGGTTATGCCAAGAAGGGAGGTTATTTCTTGGAGTCTCTCAAGACAATGACAAGTTCCCTTTGCTCTCTCAAGATTGTTTCAGCAGGATATGATGACCTCAACTTTCTGAAAGATGAATCAACTTTGGTAGAGTCGCCCCTCCTTGCACTCGAAAGCCTATACCTCGAGGGTTATCTTGACGCGCTGCCTAACTGGGTTACCTCCCTCACTAATCTCACCAAGCTATCTCTCGGCTATACAGGACTTGGAGCAGATGCTGTAGAGGCTCTGGGGACTGTACCAAAGTTGATTCAACTTTCACTTTTTCGGGCATTCAAGGAGGAAGAGAGGTTGTGCTTCAGTGCTGAAAGCTTCAAAAGTCTAAAGCTGCTGATTCTGCGTGGCTTGTCGTTGGGATCAGTGGCTTTTGAGATCGGAGCAATGTCGTGTCTGGAAAGGGCTCTGTTGTCTGAAGTCAGGCAAATTTCAGGCATTGAGATTCTCGTTGGCTTGAAGAAGATTGAACTGTATGCTTGTTCGGTCGATGTGGTGAATTCGGTGAAACAAGCCGTGGAGGCACATCCCAGCCATCCCGAGCTCATCGTCATAAAGTGATCAGAGACCCTCACTTTCTATAATTTCATCAGTCACTCACCTTCTTCTCTCTGCATCATCCGGAGAATTAATACCATTATATGCATGCATGGTTGGTATTATTTATATGTAACATATACGGTCTCATATGTATTCATTAATTTCCTTCTTAATTTTTTTTCTTTTTTTTTTTTAATGTGTAATATATATGGTCTCATATGCAATACTAAGTGTGCCTCTCTGGCTATTGGTGTGGCGGATCTGTTTTTTTTGGTAATACAACATCTGTTTTCTCTCAATGCCACTACCCGTCTGTATATGATACAAATCAGAGCGCAGGTGTGGATCTGCATCTACAGATGGCTAAAGGGTTCTGTCTCACACTTAAGCTTATCATTTCTTGTTACAACAAAAATTAAGATTCAATTTTTCAAAGTGAATGTAGCTCTTGCAAATGTAATTGAAGAGACTATTGATGCATGATTATCCAAACTACACAATTTACAACTTCGGTCTTAAATTGCTTAATCGCTATTTACATTGATGCATGTTCAATCACATCACATTAAATAATATAATAATAATAATAATAATAATAATAATAATAGTAATAGCATTGAATGTTGATACTGAAGCCATTAAATTGGGCATTTGAAGTAGGGGTGTCAACGAGACAAATTCAAGCAAGCTAAACCAGCCTGTCTGGGTTTACATGGTTCAGTAATTAGGTTAGAATCATAAAGTAAGCCCATATTTGGCTTTCAAGTTTTCTAAATTGTAGGCTATTTTAAGCTGTAGTTTAGAGGTTTACAAACTCCTAAACTACAGTCAAATTTTCTAAATAATAATTTTACTAGTCAAATAAATGTGAGAAAAATCCTTACTGGTCAATAAAAACATGTGATCATAAAGACATTTAGATGCATATATGTTCGAATATTATTTATCATTTATAGGTCAATAAAAAATAAGTGACAAACAATTCAATGGATATTAAAAGAAAAAAAATTAGTAATTAACAATATGGGAACTAAATATTTAAGCCAATGTCAGCCAAAAAGAGTAATCAGCTTTAGATTTTAACTGTGTAAGTCAAATTAACAATTGTAATTAAGAGTAATCAGCTCTAGATTTTGAGGGCATATTAGCAATTCTATCGACCAGGTTCACAATGGGTGCCGGCCAAAAGTGTCAAAATAACCCAAAATAAAACACCTCTTCGTTATCGATACGCAAATTTGTTTTTTCGAGAAAAAAAGAATTTCATTAATGAAACATGGGGTAATATTTGAAAAAAAACAAAAATGGAGAAGTTCGATCTTTCTTGTCTAGAATTTGTGAGCACTCGTGTGTTCATAACTTGCATCATTGATTCTGTGAGCATTTGTTTCGAGTTTGAGGGCCTCATCTTTTGTGAGACAAACCATGAGGTAAAAACCCATCAGCATTTCATTAATAAGAATTTAACAAAATATCTCCAAGATAGAAAGATATAAATTTGTATAGATGCACTTATACACAATTTGCTCGTTCCCAAAAAGAAAAAGAAAAAGAACAAACAAAAAAGAAAGACAACGAAACACCCTCAGCTTAGTCGGCTTCTCCCCTCCATCGTAGATGTGTCATCAGTTGTTACACTATCGTGGAAGCTATTAGGCCTCGTCTTTCCACAAGTACCTGTGTAGTTAACGAGGCCTGTAAGAGCTCCGATATCCTCGTGGGAGCTACGGATAAATGTTTGATAATCGACTTGCCAAATAGCTTCCACGACATATCAAAGTCTTGCAAGACTCATCAGAGAGGATCTGTAAACAAGAATTGAGAGAAAAAATCATTAATTTTTTTTTCTTTTAAATTTCCACTAAATTGTACATCACATTACATCAAATGATAGCCTAATTAGCTAGTACTAATTTTTAGATTTCTTGTTTAATTGTTTAGTGGACCATTTTGAGTTACAACCGTGAACACAATCATGAGATTATCTGTTAAGATTGGCATAGTGATTAAGGTTTTAAATCTATTCTACTTCTTTAAAATAATAAATAAGAGATCAAATGCTTAATTATTAACGTAACAGTGTTGAAATGGTATCTTTTAAAAACAATAGGTCGAGGATTTCATGCAATAGAAATCACAGGTATCTTTTACAAGATAAATGAAATCCATTGGGCTTCAAGGACCCAGCCTAAAAAAAAGCGGCCTACGAGTCAGCCCCAGCCCATTATCATTTCTAAGCGAAGTTTCAGACTACATATGGATGCGACACAGGTGGCCGAGTTTTTTCTTAATAAAAAATATTAAAATTTGATTTTTTTTTTTTTTTTTTAAAGTTCTAAGAAAATTTAAAAATTCTAAAAAAATCACAATTTTGGACAAAATTTGACAAAAATTGTAAAATGCAAATGTAGATTTTTTTTTTATTAACAATCTAATAGATAGGATAAATTCATACAAATACAAATGAATTATATAGAATAAATGAAGTATAAATTGATAAAAATATAAAAATGTAGTATATAGATTGAAATTGAAATATAAATTGATACAAATACTAATACAAAATATCTTCACTTCTTCAATCACCTTCTAGAGAGTCTTCAATGATTTCATCTACTGATTTATTCTGGCTTCTCGTCTCAGCATCCAATCAATTCTTCCAGCAGATGCTCATCTCAATGACTTCTGAAGTCAGGCAGTTTCTCGTATCAGTCAGCACTCGTCCAGTATACTAAAAACAGATTCTGAAACTATTGTAGAGACAAGAAGGATTAGTAAATGACGCGTCATGATAAAAAGCACAAGATATGTTGATTACTATGATTTCCTTCAAGACAAAATATTAAAATTTTCAAGTATTGAGTCTGCATCAATTTCAAGAGCTATAGCACGAGTCGAATAATAATGAAGCTCATTTAATGAGTCTTAGCTTCTTGATTTTTTTGATGCAGATAATAAATCAGAAAATAAAGAATTTTTAAGTTTAGATGAAGATGCAGATTAGGATGAGTGACTAGTCAAATCTAAATTACGATTATACCTAGAAGAAGGAATACTACAGCTTGCTGATGAATAATGTGCCTCCATTTTTAAACTAAAATTGATAATAATATAAATACCGAAATGTGAAAGAGAGCTTGAGAGAGCTTGAGTACTTGAGAGCTTGAGAGAGCTTGAGCACTTGATGAGCTTCAGACAGCTTGAGCACTTAAGAGCTTCAGAGAGCTTGAGAATTTAAGAAATTTTTTTTGTAATGAAATGAAGTGAGGAAGAGTAGGTATTTATGGGGCTGTTTGTTTAGACGTAAAGTAGTAAAAAGTCGTAATTCGTAAATGACTTGCAACCCAATTGCAACTACAGCGTTTGTTTGAACCGTAATTCGTAAAAGACTTACGCAACTTAACCACCAATCACTTGCAACTCAATTACCACTCACTTACAGCCCACTTACAATTAATTTTGTGGCTATGCAAATTTGTATTATTTTTTTATGTTAATATTAATTTTTTTAATATTTAACATTTTTAGTATTTATTTGCATTATTAAAATTTTAAATCAGCACATGATTATTTTGTGGTCAACTTTTTCTCTTACAACTTACATATTATGACAATTATACACTGTAAAACATAATACATTTTCCCACTTACAACTTCATATTACTAACCAAACGCCATAAAACTTACATGCATGTAACTCATTTACAACTGTAAAAAAATTTACCAATTACGACTTACAAATTACGGCCAACTACAACAACCAAACAGACCATAGAGGAAGGGGAAGAGGGTGTTAAAATGTTTTTTCCCCCCAAAAAAAACAATTTGGACCTAATAAAGTCATTAGGGGGTATTTGTAAAAAAAAATTACAAATCCCCCCTAACTCAGCCAACGGCTTTAAAAATAGTCGTTGGCCAACCCAATACGGGACGGCCCGGGTGTGCTCGGCCAAGTCGGGCCGTGGGCCACTACCCCAAACCTGGGCACGCCCCGAGTTTGGGGCCAGCCAGGGTTGGTAGGCTCAGGCCCGTTCGCATCCCCAAGTCCACAACATTCAGAGAGTTGTATATTAGATAGGGTCCACATGTCACTTTATCGAGTCTCTTTGACAACGAATAATTAATTAGGTTCCAACAAGGCCAATTCAAGAAAGCAAATCACCTTGTCTGGGTTTACATGGTTCAGTAATTAATTAGGTTAGAAACATAGCGTCTGTTTGGTTGTCGTAGCTGCCGTAATTCGTAGTTATAATTAGTAAAGTCTTTTACAATTATAAATGAGTGACATGTATGTAAATTTTACGGTGTTTAGTTGGTAATATAAAATTGTAAAGTGAGAAAGTGTATTATACTTTACGGTGTTTGGTTGTCGTAATGTATAAGTCGTAAGTGAAAAAGTTGACCACAAAATTAACTATTTGGTGATTTTAAAAGTTTTAATACTGCAAATAAATATTAAAAAGTTAAATATTAAAAATTTTTAATATTAATATAAAAAAATATTACAAATTTGTATGACTACAAAATTAACTGTAACTGGGCTGTAAGTGAGTGGTAACTGGGTTGCAAGTGAGTGTTAGTTGAGTTACGTAAGTCTTTTACGAATTACGGTCCAAACAAACGCCGTAATTGTAACTGGATAGTAAGTCATTTACGAATTACGGAGTTTTACGCGAAACAAACAGCCCCATAAAGTAAGGCCATATTTGGCTTTTAAGTTTTCTTAATTGTAGTAGTTAGAGGTTACAAACCTCTAAACTACAGTCTTATTTTATAAACTATAATTTTATTAGTCAATTAAGTGTGAAAGAAACATCTTTACTGGAATTTTCTAAATTACTATTAAAAGCCAACTTTCATAGGTAGCTACTTACGGTTTATTAACTACAAATAATACTCAAACGAATATGATCAAGTTAGGATTTGGAGTTACAAGATCTAAATTTGGAAACTACAGTTTAGTAAAATTAACCTCAAAGCCAAACAGACCCTAAAAGATTGGCTTAGAAAACAAATACGAATCCTTGAGCCGCATCGATAAGTTTTTAAACCGTAGTTTATTTTAATTTTTGTTATAGGTTTGCAAATTATAGTTTGCAAAACTCTAACTGTAATTTTCTGTACTTAATTTCACTAGCCAAATAAATTTTTGGGTTAAAGAAGAGTCCACTCTAACTGGATTTTCTAAACTACAGTTAAGAGCAATTTCTTTGGTGGCTGACTGCACTTTAATAAACCAAAAACACAACCAAATAAACATCATGTTAGTTTTTCGAAGCTACATGACTTAATTTCAAAAAACTACGAGCTCTGATATCCTCGTGGAACTGTGAATTGCGAGAACTTTTTAAAGGCACCAACGCGAAGCTCACCTCTAGTTCTCTTACGCTGGGAGGCGAATCATACTATCTGATTCCTTACTTTGCTTAGCGAGGAAGTCAGGAACCACATCTAGTAGCTTATAAAAATCCAATCAATGAGAATGAGACACCCTAAAAAAATTATTTCGCGCATGCATGTGAAGAGAGAGAAACTTAAAGAGACAAATGAGAACAAGACTTTCTGATTCCTTAATTTGCTTGGCGAGAAAGTCAGGAACCACACCTGATACCTTGTTTTGATAGGGGGAGGAAGTTAAGAACCACTTCTACTAGCCTATAAAAAATCTAATCAATGACAATGAGGCAGACCCAAAAGGAAAAGGAAAAAAAAACGAAAAGAAAGAAAAAAAGGAAGAAGAGAGGAGGCAGAGATTGTTGTAAGCTTGGCTGCATAGCAAGCGGAAGAGCGAGTGGACAACCTCATTGTTACCACCATCGCTGGGGAGGTGTATTTTTTAGTTTGGTAGTGACCTTAGGCCTATGGATCTCAAACATACTCCCATGAAGGTCCCTTGCAAGCAAAATTTCTACATGGACTGATTATTATTTGTAGTCGACTCAAAACACTGATCCAATTCCTGTACATTCGTGAATAAGATAAAACTTTCTACATTGTACTCTTTTTAGTCTAATTTGTGATTCATTTAGTAAAGTTTTCTGAAATTCAATCATTGTTCCCATGGTTCTTGCATCTTTGGGAGTCATTCTCTCTGTATATTATGCTACTATGAGTCTAACTCCATCTTTGCTTGCACAAGTGGTGGCATCAATTCAATCATTGTTCCCATGGTGACTCGACGCTCTTGCCTTCCTTTAATGAGGCGAAGCTATGACCAGTGAAGCTGAAGTCCTATAAAAGCCAAAGTTGTCTGAATTTCAAGTGACATTGTCTCTTTTTAGAACTGCTGAGAACTTTCAAATCTTCAGGACTTTCGCGAAGATCGCCATTTTCATCTTCTTCCTCGAGAACTCCTCAATTCTTCGCATAGAACTCAATGGCGCCTAAACAACACGCTGGTAAGGAGGTTGCGGCCTCTGCGGCGGCGGCGCCGCCTCCTCCGATGGTCGAAGGACCCATCCTTGGTAGGGATATCTCTTTTTCAGAGATTTTTAGATCTCTTTCAAAGCCAATGTTGGCTAATCCGCGACGGATTATTCAAGAACCAACAAAATTAGATGATCTCAGAGAGTCGGACTCCCTTAAAATAGACTTAGTCAAATTTTAGGGATTAATTCCCCTTTAATTTCATTCATTAAAGTCAGAAGCCGAAAGTTTCTTCTCAAAGCTTCTAAGCGAAGCTAATCCTTGGGGTTTTTTGCATTCTTTGATGTGACAGAATGCGAAATTGAGCATCGCAACGGACAGTCTCTCGAAGCGTTTCTTATTCGGAGCTCCTTGTGTTGCCTCTTAAGCTCCCGTGCGAAGTTAGCCCTTGAGGTTTTTGGCATTCTGCCTCTTTGCGAAGTTTCACCTTAAAGTGAGGTTAGTTTCGCTTGAAGAACAAAATTAACTTCGCTTGATGAGTGAAGCTGAATCTGTGTTAACTTCGGTCGAGGAGAAGCTATGCCTTAAGCATTTTTCTTCTTCTCTTTTTATCAGGGATTAACATGTTTATTCTTTTCTGTTTTGCAGATTTTTATGCTCTGGTGTTATCTTTGTGAAATACATTTTGTTATCATTTTAAAATATTGATGCATCTGTATTGTAGAATGTGAAAGTGTGACATGCAGGCCTTTGATCAAGATAGGTAGTTTAGGAAAACTACATTGTGTTTGATTCTTGAGGTTAGGTGTAACCCCCCTGGATATGTAAACAGACGTAAAGTTACTTGTGTACAACATTATTAATAAAACAAAAATTATCTTGAATAATAAGAAAAACAAATATTAATATTTTTTTAATATTTTTTCATAATTGATTAGTGAAGGGCCCTATTTGAAAAGTTGGCTTATGCCCAGATATCTCGAGGCCGGCCCTGTGTAGAGCCACAGACATCATCAATCTCTCTCCAGTGTATGTATTAGAGATGGATGTTTTAGAGCACGTGTGGATGAGAAAAAATGTCAGTTACAAGCATGTGAAGGTTTTTGGATGTCGAACATTGACACACATACTGAAAGATGAAAGGTCCAAGCTTGATTGTAAGACTCGATCATGCTTCTATCTTGAAAACTCACAAGATCAGTTTGGCTACATATTGGGGGATCTGAAGGAGAAAAAGATTATATACTTAAATAGAGATATGATTTTTCTGGAGGATCAGACCCTCGGAAATATTAAAGACAGAGGGAGAGAAAAAGTCTTATCATGACGATAGTGAATTAGTAGTGATTCTCGAGAGTCCACTCTGATGACCCATGGTGAAAGAGAAGGTCAAGTGTAGGAAGATATGATTGGTGATGAAGCTCCGATAGATGATATAAATTACAATCATATGGAGGAGAAGCCTCCAGTGACACCAGCATCAACTCTAGTGTTACGAAGATCAAATGGAGACCGTCAGCCTTGTAGGAGATACATTATGCTCAGGAATTATTTTGTTTACAGATTCAAGTGATTAGGAGAGTTATCAGTAAGGAAAATAAGAATGGCTCAAGACAGTATAAGAACAGATGAGTTCTTTATGCTTATAATCTGGTGAAGCTTTCTAATGACAACAGGATCTTAAAGAACTATTTTTCATTCACCACCTCATGCACAATGTAACAAGTTGAAATGCAATTTCTCCTTTCACTTTTAGTGTTTTTTTGCTTGTCAGCGTGATTGCTTGTCACTGATAAATTAAGATTTAGCATGTGGAGTAGAGCCAATTTATGTACTCCCTCTGTCCGGAAATAGCATTGTGTTTTTTGACCAAAATTTTGTCCCAAATTTGTAGTCCGTTTTAAATCTCAATATTACTTTTACAATTTGCAATACTATTTTTATCATTTTCAATATACTTTTCCCCTTCTCAGTACTATTTTTAACATTCCCAATATACTTTTATCGTTCCCAATACTACTTTCACCATTCACAATGTTTTTTTTATCATTCAAATTTCAACTCCTTATAAACTCTTAATTCCCATGACCGGTCAAAAAACGAAAAGTAAAATCATTACAAGGAAATATTACTTTTGTTGACTTGGTATCAAGTCAAGTGAAAAATAAATCAGTGTTTTAAAAAAAAGTAGAATATTACTTTTGTTGACTTGTATTTTAAAATTTTCTTTTAAAAAATTATAATTTTTCTAATTTGAAGATTTGGAAGAGGTCAAATATAGCCTGCTAATGTCCCTTTCTAATCCATGTTTTGTTTCCTAAAACAAATTTGTCGACAAATTTTTTTTTTCTTTCACTATTAGAAATACTAATCAGTAGGTCATTTGACCATTAATTTGCAAGTTGCAAGTGGGTTGTATTAATTAAAACTATAGTTTTATCAAATATTCTATGTTTTGTTTTGTTTGGGTGACAAAAGTTAGTACGAGTTAGAACTAACTCTTCCAAACACCTTAAAATACTTAGGATTGGAAGAAAACACACTTCAGGTATTTTAGAAAATAATGACGCAATTATTGTGTGGGGATAAAGGATTTAGCAAGTCTACAACTCTAGGCTTTAATTTTTACTAGATTTCAAAAATTAACTACCTACCTTGGATATTGAGCATTTGCGTGTAAAATGGCTTTAAAATATATAGTAGACTATCATAAATTACGTTTTTTTTTTGGTAATTTTTTGAAAAGATGTGAGGTATTTATGGAGTACATAATAAGTCAATTAAAAAACTAGATTGCTGGATAGATTAATTTCACACCATATTCATGTGAGTTATAATTATTAACATACAAGAAGGATTCTCTTTTTCATGTTCTGTTAGCTGATGGAGAGAAAACTGAGGACTAGTAATAATATTCGTCAGAGTCAGAGGTGGACTCACATTCAGTCCAGTATAAGAAGATGGTCACACTGTATTTTATAAAATAATGAATAATACGTACAGTTTGTAACTGATGGGAAGATTTCTTTCCTCGTTTTAAATTAAACGCAAGTACATGGTTGATCGTTTGCAGCACTTGAGGGTCGATCTATAGGGACAGGTGACTCTGTTAGTTTCAGTACTTCTAGACGAATTGGTCAAAAGTTTTATTGATTTTGTTCTTAACTACGTGTTAATTTAGAGAAAGTTAAGCACTTAGGATCGACTCCCCTAAATTAAGGTGAAGCGGTGAAACTCAGTCTCTATACTAGTTTGTAGTCAATCACCAAATTTTTATTTCTAAACACTAGATTTAAGTACAAGATATTGTTCATGCTACACGAATCATCAAATCTAACTGATTAAATTAACTACATAAAATGTGGTAAAACTCTAAATATAGACCATAAATTCTAGACACATAACCTGCCAAATAACTAATTGTCCTAAAAATTACTCTCCGATTAATTGGTGAGTGTACAGCCATACATAGGAGATCTATGTTTGACCACTTGAATGTGGCCCTGCATCCCACTGGCGCACGAACTCCGAGGCGCAATGCACAGACCCCCGAAGCCAGGGGTTCGGTTCATGTGTGTGAGCCACACACACATACAATAAGAGGGCCAATCACGCGTTGACACGTGGATTGAACCTCTTATAAACTCTTATACGTGTGGGCCTCACAGACATATTATAAGAGATTATAAGAGGTTCAATTCACGTGTCAACGCATGATTGGCTCTCTTATTGTATGTGTGTGTGGCTCACACACATGAACCGTACCCCAAAGCTAGAGCCCTCATCTGTGACAGCCCTCATCTGTGACGTAGGCCCCGCACGCTGATGCACCTGCCACCTCTTCACGGGAATAAGACGAAGATGAGGCCCTTTCGCGGGCCCCACACGGCCTGCAGCTCCTTGAGGAACACAATCACAAATTGGAGAGGATGCTACTTCCACAAGTATTGATTGAAGAAGACAAAATTAGAACATAAAGAATAACAATACATTAAAAATCCAAACACAACAAAGGAAGAAAAGATTACTAAATGAAATTTAGTCAACAAAAACGAGGCTGCCAATGAATTGTCAAAAACCGAGCCAAATAAAAGGCCAAAATTCGGCCAAAAAGAAGCACCTCAGCAGCCGGCCCCCTCCTCCTTATATAATATAAGAAGTTTTTTCATAAAAGCCTCTCAAATTAAAAATATTGCATATTAAATTAGTTTTAACTCTGACTGATTCTATAAATAGTCAATACGGAGAATCAAACAGTCGAATCAGAAAAAACTGTCAACACTAAAGTTGTAAATTTTCGAATTCTCTTTCCGTAAACACCTGGATGACCTCTTATGGAGTCTTGTAATCAAAGTTATGACTGGAATACAACAGCATGCTCAGAAGATGACCCTCAATCATTACAAATTGCGTGATTTTACTGCTTGATTCTTCTTCTTTTTTTTCTTAATTTTGTACCTGTCTACTGCAAAATCCACTAAAAGCACCCGAGTAGCATTATTCATATACAAAATATAGATAAATGAGAGCAATAAATTGTATAAATACATGTCAATCAGTAACCTTTTTGTATATAATCTTTTTTTTATATTATTTTTATTAGCACAAAGACATTATTGAGCTCTATCTCACCTTGTAACTTATAAATTTAAGTTAATAGAGGTCAAAAGTTCAAGTCTTAATTGGTGCAATATTATTTTTTTTATTTTTTCCCTCTATTGTCATATTATATTTAGGCTCATATTGAAATTCTTATTACACTTACGCTCACACTGAAAAAATATCTTTTATCCGCCACTGCTAATCCTAACTCCTTCAAACACTAATGATATAGAGTCCGTTAATGATCTCATTCGGGATCTTGGCTTAATAGACAACCTGCACCAGTGCAGAAAAGACATTCCACGTTGATTCTAAATCGACATTAAATAGATAAAGCAGCCGATGTCTATCTAACTGATGTGGAAAATCTTTAACTTTTCACGTTGGTTTTCACCCGATAAAGGTGAGTTTAGATAAAGGTGAGTTTTCTATAATTTAACGTTGGTTCTTCACATAACCGATATCACAAACACCTACTTTCCACGTGAAAAGTTTCTATTAAATTCTGCGTAAAGAAACCTTCCACATCGGTTCTTAAAAGTACTGATATGGAAATGTTTCTTTCAACGTTAGTTCTACAATAGAACTGACGTTGAGAGTGTTTTTAGACATGGGTTTCTCAGTGAACTCACGTGGAAACTATGTAAGATATCGGTTAAGAACCGACATCGTATATAATAATATTTTTTTAAAAATTATATAAAAGTACTAGACACAGTATAGATCTGTACGTATTCCAGCCAAGCAAACACAGTACAGAATATCAAATAGAATCCAACACACACACACACACGTGTGTGTGTATGTATGTATGTATGTATGTATGTATGTATGTATGTATATCAAACACACAGAATTAATCCAGCCAACAACCAGACACAATACACAATATCAAACAGAATCCCACATATGTAAATATATCATCAAACACAGAATTAATCTAGCAAATCAATCCACACATATATATCAGACATTACAAATATCCAGAATTCTATACAAACATATAACTTATCCAAACCTAGAATCCAATACAAACATGACAATCTAAAAATTCAATACGAACATATAACTCATTCAATTCAGAATCCAATACAAACTTTGGGATCCCCGCAAGGTTGCTTTAATTCTTGAATCATGACATCCTAACACCAAAAACTTTTATGAAAAATATGGATAGAGGCATGAACTGTACACATGCAAAGAGAAATGACAAGCACCAAACATGCACCAAACATTCGTGTGTGTGTGTGTGTTGGCGACGGTGGTGGTGTGGTGTTGGTGGTGTGCGTGTGCCATACTTGATTTGTGTGTATGTATGGTGGTTGTGTGTGTGGCATGCTTGATGTGTGTGTGTGTGTGTGTGATGCTTGATGGTATAGTGTTGGTAGTGCGCGCGTGTGCACCATACTTGATGTGTGTGTGCGTGTGTCATACTTGATGTGTGAGAGTGTATGTGTTGATGGTGTGTGCGTGTGTCATGCTTGATGTGTGAGAGTGTATGTGTTGATGGTGTGTGCGTGTGTGCCATACTTGATATAGATATGTGTGCCATACTTGATATAGATTGTTGGCACGCTTAACAACAAACTTAATAAACTCCTCCACACCATTCAACTATTTGATACTTAATCTATTAGCATCCATCCATTTTCGATTCATGTTTACCTAGTCTAGAGATCAAAAATAAAATTTGAATTAAAACAACACATATCATGTAAAGAGTAAATTTACTTTACTTGTGCATAATTGTCACAACCACCAACACTACACCATCAAGCACACATCAAGCATCACACATACACACATCAAGCATGTTACACACACAACCACCACACATACACACACACATCAAGTATGACACACGCACCTCACCAACACCACACTCACACATCAAGCATGACACAAACACACACCACGCCATACGCACACGCACGTGCACACTCGTGCGTGCTTGTAATTTACTATATTTATATCTTTAAAACCCAAGGTTTGAGAATTTGGTTTTGATTCACTCTTCTTTTTTAAATGGTTTCAATCAATTTCGTTTGTTTTAATCGCCTAAGTTTCAAGTTTTGATTCTTTATCATATGCATTGTACAAAAAATAGGGAATATAAAAAAATCTGAGCTAGTGTTATACCTGAGAGAATTGAACTACGATACAACCAAAAAAAAATCAAATTGATATGAAAGCCATTATTTAAAGTTAAATTAAGTTTATAATCAAAATTAAATTAAAAATATCTAATTATGAAAATTTATGATATACTGATCTGGGATGCTTGTAGAAATTGGAGGAGATGAAATTACTGAATAAGAATATTACATTTCCTTCTCTCCCTTTTTTCTGTTAACTTTTTTTTAAGAATTTTCTTAGATAAGTTTTCCCTAGAATATTTTCGTTGACATTATGTATGGAAATCCCAAAATATTAGATAATGGGTAAAGGGCTAAGTGGGTAAAAGCACTCGCAGTTATGTTGGAAGAGGTTGGTGGCTGCGTTGGGAGGATGCCGATGTCTGCGCGAGGGGAGATCTGGTGGAACTCGCCGGTGGATGCGCTAGAGGAGGGTGGTAAAGGCGTGAGGGTAGAGCTGGTGAAGCTCGCCGGCTACGTTGGAGGAGGCCGGTGGCAGCGCGAGGGGAAGAGAGTGAGAGAGAGAGGGGTTAAAATTTGGGGAATCGAAGCTGATAGAGTTAGATTGGGGTTAAAAGAGAAAGCGCTTTTCCAAACACATATAACATTGGTTCTTGTCAGAATCGACGTTATATGATTTTGCGCGTCGATTCCTTTCAGAACCGATGTGTAATTTAAACACTTATAATGTTGGTTCTTTAAAGAACCGATGTTATAAAGTCTTGTACGTCGATTCTTTTAAGAACCGACGTGCAATTAAAGATATTCCACGTCGGTTCTTTACAGAACCGATTCTTTACAGAACCATGAGAAACATTTGATATTTTGTCATAGAGGAAAGAACAGAGAAAATAATTCTCTATTCTTTTTACCATGGCCCGAAATATACTAACACCTCCGACCTCTACAGTAGCATCCGAGAGCGCATTTTCTGCAATGGAAGAGTTTTCACGCTCTGGAGGAGCAGGCTGACGCCGAAGTACTTGGAGATGACTGTTTGTTTAAAAGACTGATTCGATGCAAAAAGACGCACAAAAGGAAAAGCAGTTCTAGATGAAGAATTTGAATAGGACGATATGAAGAATAAAAAACCACCAGAGTTTTTTATGTACATTGTATGAGATGAGCAACATAGTTTATTATGTACATTGTATGAGATGAACAAGTTGCTATATGATTTTTTTTCATATTAATAAAATAATTTATCTTGCAAAATAAAACTTGTAATTAGTGTATTTAAATTTTATTATTGTTTTGCCATTTTTGACAATTTGTTTAATTTTTTTTGACAATTTTTTGACAACATGTAAAGTGACTTTAAAACATACGGTAAACTATCACAAATTAAGACTTTTTATGGTAATTTTGTGAAAAGATGTGAGGTATTTATGGAGTACGTAATAAGCCAATAAAAAACGATAGATGGCCAGATAGATTAATTTCACGCCATATCCCTGTGAGTTATAATTATTAACAGAAAGAAGGATTTTCTCTTTTTCATGTTGTGTTAGATGGAGAGAAAACTGAGGAGATGGAATATTAATCCTCAGGGCGGATCACATACAGTTCAGTATAAGCAGATACCTATTTTATAAAATAATGACGGCAGAGAGAACCAAAGAGTCCATGATGCGCGCATTGGACCGTGAGATTAAACATTAAAACTGAGACATAAACATGTGATTAACCTTGGAACGCGTGGCGCATGTGATTAAGCAATAAACCTTGGCATTTGTTAACAATTATTGTGTGATTAAACATTAAATGTTAACTAGCCGGCTAGTTGTGACCAGCAGTCACCAGTGGAAGCCAGCTTGATGTGATAAGGACATGTAATTGGAAGTAATAAACATTTCTCAACAAATAACTCTCTACTGTTTAAAAAGGCTCGGAGGGTTCCCTCATCCATAATATCACAACTAGCATTATCTGATTGAGCAAACAGAGAGAGAGAGATGGCGGAGATTGCTGTGGGTTTGGCAACAAAGCAGGCTGAAGGCCTTATTAACAGCCTCGTCAACAGAGTCTCCGAGAGCTGTCCTTGCTGTTGACAGTCCGCGAAGATATCCGCTTCATCAAAAATGAACTGGAGCTAATGACCGCATTTCTTAGAAAAGCGGAAGAGAAGCAGAACACGACCAGTTAGCCAAGGCGTGGGTGAAACAAGTGAAGGAATTGGCTTACGCCGTTGAGGACTGCATCGATGAGTTCTCGCTCCACTTGCCATGTCGAAGTAGCAACAATAATCTGGCGGTTGCTTTGATGCGTCGAGCCCGCTCGGTGGTTCACTCCGAGCGCGACGTTGTATTGCCGCCAACATACAAATTATCAAATCCAGAGTTAAAGAGGTGAGTGAAAGCAGATTGCGATATGCAATCGATGAGAAAGCAGCAAGCATCGACAGAGATGTTGCAGAGTATGATCCTCGATCGTCCGCTCTCTTCGTCAACGAATCCCAGCTTGTGGGAATTGATGAGCCTATAAAGAGATTGTCGAGTGGCTATTAGATGAAAGCAAACCACAACTTAGCTTGATCGGTGTGGTTGGTGCTGGTGGACTGGGGAAGACCACATTGTGAAGAGAGCCTTCGAGAACCTACAAGTCGCTGGCGGGCATTTCGATTGCCACGCGTGGATCACTGTTTCACAAGTTTACCACACGGAAGGGCTTTTGAGGAGCATGATCAAACAACTATTCTCTTCTGTTCCAGATGGCCTAGACAAGACCACAGAGAGGAAGAAACTCGTTCAAATGCTCAGGGACCATCTGAAGGACAAGAGGTATGTTATTGTATTCGATGACATTTGGAAGATAGATGCATGGAATAGCTTAGAAGATTCAATATTGCAGCAGAATGAACATGGAAGTAGGATCTTAATAACTACACGAAATAAAGAGGTAGTTGAAAATTGTTTGTCTCGTATTCCTGGCAACATCCATGAACAAAAAAATTAGAAAAAAAAGATTCTTTGGAGTTGCTCTGCAAAATAGTGTTCCCTGAGCATCAAGCATATCCCAAGAAACTCGAGAAATTATCTAAAGATATCTTGCAAAAGTGATGGGTCTCCACTAGCCATTGTAGCCATAGCTGCTACTCTGGCTAGTAAGCCCAAGAAGACAAATAAGGAATGGGAGGGATTTATCAAACATCTCAGTTCAGAATTGGAAAGCAATCCAAACCTTCAAGGAGTAATGAAGATATTAAAGTTTAGCTATACTGACTTGCCTTATCATGTCCAGCGATGTTTTTTATATTTAAGCAGGTTCCCTGAGGATAGCGTGATTAATTGCAAACGCATCAAAAGACTATGGATGGCAGAAGGTCTCGCAAGGGCTCGCCGAGACATGAGCGCAGAAGAGGTGGCAGAATCCTACCTAAATGTGCTCATCAACCGAAGCATGATCCTTCCATCAAAAATCAGTGTCCGTGGTGAGATAAGAGATTTCACTATTCATGATATGATGATGGAAATGATTGCGTCCATCTGTGTGGAGGAGAATTTCGTTTCTCGGATTTGGAAGGATAGCACTTGGCTTCCCCAAGAAGTGATTCGGCGTCTCTCAATGGACTCTGCAAGGCGCATCCCAGATGACCTGAGCTTATCGTATGTGCGGTCATTGTTCTTGTTTGGAGATGATAGCTTGCCATCATCGCTCTTTGTTTCTCCTGCGTTCAAGCTGTTGCGGGTGTTGGATTTGGACGACTGCCAATGTTTTAAAAACAATCATCTCGATGGGGTTTGCCAATTGCTCCATTTGAAATATTTAAGCCTGCGGAATACAGATGTGACTATAATTCCCAAATCCATAGGAAGACTTGGTAACCTGGAAACCTTTGATATGCGAGGTTGCTCTGGAATAGAAATTCCTGTGGAGATAGAAAAGCTTAAGCAGTTGCAGTTACTTCGCGGAGGTCTTCTCAGAGTCCCAACAAAACTAAAATTATGGAAGTTGACTGCCCTCCAAGAACTGGGTAATCTGATAATAAAAGATGCAAAAGGAGAGAAGAAGCTGCAAAAACTGTGCCATCTAAGGAAATTAGATGTCAGTTTGGAGGTTATGCCAAGAGGGGAGGTTATTTCTTGGACTCTCTCAAGACAATGAGAAGCTCGCTTCGCTCTCTCAAGGTTGGTTCAAATGATGACCTCAACTTTCTGAAAGATCAATCAACTCTGGTAGAGTCGCCCCTCCTGGGACTGGAAAGCCTATACCTTCAGGGTTCTCTTGACGCGCTGCCTAACTGGGTTACCTCCCTTACTAATCTCACCAAGCTAACTCTCAAGCATACAGGACTTGGAGCAGGTGCCATAGAGGCGCTGGGGACTCTACCAAAGTTGATTCAACTTGAACTTTTTGAGAGGCGGTCATACAAGGAAGAGAGGTTGTGCTTTGATGCTGAAAGCTTCAAAAGTCTCAAGTTGCTTGTTGTGTGTCGTATGCAGTTGGGATCACTGGTTTTCGAGATCGGAGCAATGCCGTGTCTGGAAAGGGCTCGGTTGGCTCTAGTTAGGTCATTCGTCGAGGGCACATTTCTTCAAATTTCAGGCGTTGAGAATCTCATTGGCTTGAAGACGATTGAACTGCATGGTTGCGAGGTCGGTGTGGTGAATTCGGTGAAACAAGCCGTGGAGGCACATCCCAACCATCCCGAGCTCATCATCATAAAGTGATCAGAGACCCTCATTTTCTATAATTCTTCAGGATCACCTTCTTCTCTCTGCATCATCCGGGGAATTAATACCATTATATATATGCTTGTTGGTATTATTTATATGTAACATATAAGGTCTCATATGTATTCATCCTTCTTAACCTTTTCTTTTTTGTGTGCCTCTCTGGTTATTGGTGTGGCAGATCTGCATCTTTTTCTTTTCTGTTTTTTTTTTTTTTTTTTTTTGTAATATAAGATCTGTTTTCTCTCATGCCACTACTTTTACTACCCGTCTGCATATGATACAAATCAGAGCGCAGGTGTGAATTTGCATCTAGGGATGGCTAAAGGGTTCAGTCTCACGCTTAGGGTTATCATTTCTTGTTACAGCAAAAATTAAAATTACAGCAAAAGTGAATGTAGCTCTCTCAAATGTAATTGAAGAGAATATTGATATATGTTATCCAAACAATACAGTTTAGTACTCTGCTCTAAAATTGTAACTGTATTTACATTGTTGACAAATACTATATATGTTCAATCACATCACATACCATCAGCATAATAATAATAATAATAGCAATGAGTGTTTATACTGAAAGCCATTAGTGTACGGAATATGCTACATGGAGCACATCAATTGGTAGGTAGTAAAAACTGGGGCATTTGAGGGAGGGGTGTCGACGAGACTAATACAAGCAAGCTAACCAGCTCATCTGGGTTTACATGGTTCAGTAATTAGGTTAGAATCATAAAGTAAGCCCATATTTGACTTTTAAGTTTTCTAAATTGTAGTCTCTTTTAAGTTGTAGTTAGAAGTTTACAAGCCCCGTGGAGGCCCATCCCAACCATCCCCAACTCATCAGCATAAAGCACTGTAGACCCTCATTTTCTATAATTCATCAGTCAGTCACCTAATTCTCTGCATCATCCTACCATCCATGCATCGTTGGTATTATTTATACGTGTAATATATATATATATATATATATAATATATATATATATATATATATATATATATATATGAGAAAAATGTATATCAGCCCGCGGGCTGAGAGTATTCTCTCAGCCTGCGGTGACGTGGCTCAATTTGTCACCTCACTGACTTGCGGCCCGCTTTTATGTAGAAGTTAAATTAACAATACCCCTTATGATAACTTTTCCTTATTGTTTATTATTATTTTTCCCCCCTTTTATTTTTTGCCGCTATTTATATGATATAAATTACTTTTCAGCCTATTTCCTGACCTCTTTTTGAAAGATCTAGTTTCACCTTTTCAGTCTGCGATAAACTGTTTTCTGAAAATATAAAATCTTTTCAGATCAATTTTTTTCTGCAAAATATTTAATGTCGACGTCTGAGCAGTATACCGGCGATCTTAATATGGAAGATATTGCATCTGGTTCTACTTTCTCTCAGAATATTGAAAATCTTGAAGGGTTGACATCTCTGCATGCCGATCAACAGGTTTTAATTGTTTATATCTATTTTAAAACAATTTCTTAAATATTTAATGTTTTCTCTTTAGACTGTGAGGTACTGCGACCGTTTTAATATTCGGTCGCAATCTTATTTGAAAATAATCTCCGGCTGTGAATTCTTTTTTTCTAGGGTATGCGTCTTAGGTCGCAGTCTTTAGTAAGGAGTAATATATATTTCTTCACATACGGATAACTGCGACTTAGATCATAGTCTTTAGTAAGGAGTAATATAGATTTCTTCACATGCGGATAACTGCGACTTAGATCGCAGTCTTTAGTAAGGAATAATATAGATTTATTCACATACTGATTACTGCGACTTAGGTCGCAGTCTTCAATAAGGAGTATTATAGATTTCATGCCGTATGTGAAATCTTATTTTTATTTACTGCGACTTAGGTCGCAGTCTTTAGTAAGAAGTAATATAGATTTCTTCTCATACGGATAACTGCGACCTTGGTCGCAACAGCTGATAAGAAGTAAATTGTTTTCATCTCTTATGCGACCTTGGTCGCATTTATATAACTTATATTTTAGAATACAGTGATATCTAAAAAATATTTATATTCATTTAATTCGTGTAAATTCTTTTTGTAGGATATGAATGCACATGCAGAAATGTCTGGAAGCTCAGATAAGTTTATAGGGAAACAGTTCCTGTCGCATATGGAAGCATACAATTTCTACAATTGTTTTGCAAGGAATAGAGGTTTTAGCGTGAGAAGAAAAAGTACAGATAAGTCACGGAAGCCTCCTCATGAGATTATTTGCAGAAGATTTTGCTGCAACAAGGAAGGGCTGAAGAAGTTGTGTGACAAAAGACAAGAGGGGCTTACAGTGCATCGTCGAGTTAACACTAGAGTATCTTGTCCTGCTGAGATGCATATCCGTCTTCGTTTATTTTTGGACTCAACTCGATATTGGGTTATCATAAAATTTGTTGATACTCATTCACATGAATTGTCAAGCCCGGATAAGGTACATCACCATTACTCTCACCAGAATCATCGTTCAAAAATTAGCAGAAGCATTATGACCAATCTGGTTGATGTTGGAATGCGGCCTTCAATATTTCCCGCGTTGTTAATGCAATGAGTTAGGGAGAAGGCTGTGAAGAAGTGCGCCCTCAACAAGTTATTGATTTCACTCGTCAACGTAAAATAACTGCGGTCATGAGTTTATTGCTATTATCAAATATTTTCAAGAGAAAGCCGAGACCGATCCAGAATTCTTCTTTTCAAGTGAAGTTGATAACGCGGGCACACTTAGAAGCATTTTTTGGGCTGATGGAAGAGCTATTTCATCGTATCTGAGCTTCTGTGATGTGATCGTTTTTGACACCACATACAGGACTAATCACTTGAGCTTGCCATTTGCTCCATTTACTGGAGTAAATCATCACCGGCAGTCAATTTTGTTCGGCTGTGCAATGCTTGCTGATGAGCAGAGGGATACTTTTGTTTGGTTATTCCAAAAATGGCTCAAGTGCATGCATGGAGTTGAACCGAAGCTGATTATTACTGATCAGGATGCGCAGATTGGTGAGGCCATCAAGATTGTTTTCCCGACGTCTCGACACCGTTACTGTTTCTGGCATGTACGGAAACATATTGCCGAGCAACAAATCCCAATGGCTAACAAGTATGGAGAAGATATGGTCTCCGATTTCCATGCTTGGTACACCTCCCGCGATATAAGCACTTGTGAGGAACGATGGCGTCTGATGAGTGAAAAATATCAGTTAGAAGAAGAAGATGGCAGTTGGTTGATGAAGATGTACAGGCTTCGTGGACATTGGGTTAATGCATATCTCAAGGATGTTTTCTGTGCTGGAATGACAACCAGTCAGAGGTCCGAGAGTATTAATTCCTTCTTTGATGGTTTTGTTAACTCAAACACTAAACTAGTGGAATTTGTTCACCAATATGATAAAGCCGTTGCTTCCCGTCGTGCATCTGAATCTCTTCAAGATTTTAGGGGTTTGAATTCTGTGCCCAATTGTACATCCAATCCATATGAGATACAGGTTTCGAAGTTGTATACACCGAAGATTTTTCAGTTGTTCCAAAAGGAATGGGCAGTTGTAATGACACTGTTTTCAGAAGAGGTGGAACAGGACAAACCTGGATCAACATATTTGGTTGGTAATTTTTCAGAATCAAAAGACAGTTGGGAAAAGGTCAGTTATGATAAGCGAGAGGAACTTCATGTTTCTTGCAGTTGCTCGTTATTTGAAACAGAGGGTATCCTATGTAGACATATTCTGTGTATTTTGTGGCGCAATCACGTTACACATATACCGGAATCATATATACTTCAGAGATGGAGGTTGGATGCTCGTTACAAAAACGTTGCAATTGAAAATGGCATGAGGCCTTTTCCCAGTCAAGGCACTCCACGGACGGCTAGATTGTGGTCAGTTCGTTCAAAATTTAATGCAATTCTGGACATGGTCGCTGATTCTGATGAAAATATTTCAAAGTTGGAGGGAGTTTTGAAAAGTTTTGCCCAAAATACCACTAGAGAATACAGAGCAATGTCAGGAAATGATCATTCATCACATCCTAAGACTGCCGTAGGTTCCAGTGGATCCGTTGTCATATTGCGAGATGGTGAAGAATTGAATATACGTGATCCAATTGGTCCTGTACCAACCAAGGGGAGACCTAGAGCTGCATCCAGGCTTAAGTCTGGTTTTGAAGATTCTATATATCAGAAGGAAGTTAAGCATCGAAGATGTGGTAACTGCCAAGAGCTGGGCCATTACAGGACTGGTTGTCCGTTAATGGTATATTACATTAAACCTGTTAATCATTTTTTTTATAACGATTAATCTTTTAAAATTCTTATTATTTATTTTTTTATTGGCAGAAGAAGTAGGTTTGGGTTGCCTCCATCTCGAAGGAACAAAGACTTCAATTTTTTATGAAGTGCGACCAGGGTCGCACAGTGTAGAGAGATTAAGTCGCATTCTGACACTGGCGTGTAATTATAATCAGATTTATTATCATTCTTTGATTTCTACTGTATTATTTTTGTATGTACTTGTACTTTAAAGTTTTAATGCTACAAAATTCTACTTTATAGTTTAATTTTTTTTGTACATAATATAGTCAGAGACTTTGGGTCGCAGTGTACATGGTTCATTGCGACCAGGTCGCAGTGTTCTTATTGATAAAGATGACCAGCAACTGCAATCTAGGGTCGCAGTACATATACTGCGACTTAGGTCGCAGTATGTTAGGTAGGTGTTTCCTTTATATTAACACGCATAGCGACCAAGGTCGCAGTGTTGTAGTTGATTAAAACATTGCCGCCATCAACTGCGACCAAAGTCGCATTGTATTTTACTAAGGCTGCGGCTATCAACTGCGACCAAAGTCGCAACCTTCTTTTTATAATTTTGAGATGGTGAAGACTTAAGTCGCTGTACGTTAGGTAGGTGTTTCCTTAATATTAACACGCATAGCGACGAAGGTCGCAGTGTTGTTGTTGATTAACACAATTACTGAAGGCATGTTTGTTTCTAACACCAGTACGCAATAGTAAAAGCCAAGTTGTAACAAATGAAGACTGTAAATAATCAATGGAACTTATAATATATAAATGTATAGAACTGTGTATAAATTAAATCAATACAACAAAAAAATTATGCAATGAATTGCACTTGAAATATTTTTTACATTTATAAAAAAAATTGTGGTATATCAATAATTTGCACGGAGATCAGTCTTCATATGTCGTATGTCGTATAATGTCTGTTTCTTCATCCCAACTCTTCTCTACATCTGCAAGTATCATGTATGCAAGCTCACTTCTTAGTTTCTGTACACCATTAACCGTAACAGCATCAGCAGCTAATAGATGATAGCCAGACGTTATGCTTTCCATGTACTTGCATACATATATAGCGCAATCAATACTGAAATTTCCATAGAGCAATCATTAAATGAAATTAGTTTTTGTACTAAAAAAAAGTAGAAAATATGAAATGAAATTACATGTCAAAAATTTATATACCTGTTTGCTTGTTGGGGGCATTTTGCGTATTTTATTTTATTTTTTCTCATTTTTTTTGGAATGAATCTCAAAAATCTCTAATAATCTATCTTTCTGCAATGTCAATAGGAACAAAAATTAGTATTAACCAAATTAATTGCAAGTTTCCAGTAATCAAAATATTAAAATTTAACTCACCATTATTCTTGCATCTGTTTGGTAAAGCTTTGTTATACTACTTTTTTTGTCAGCTGGGACCAAAGAGTTGTAAAAAATCCACTCTTCTGTGGAGCAATCGAATACCAGCAAGGTCCAGTGAAATCCCGATTCGTCGGCACTATGTTTGTGATTGATCGGGAAGAACATGTACTGCACGTCAGCTGTCCAGTTTTTCAACAGCTTCTGCTTGATGAAATGACCTTCCAGATCTTCAATTTTATTTACAACACCGTGCTGCGGACAAGAAAAAAAATTTAAATCAAATACAAAATGAATTAAAAATATAACAAAAAATTATAAACTGCGACCTTAGTCGCACTATATTATTTAGTCGCACAGCTCCGACCTTGGTCGCAGGTCGCAGCTGTTACATTTTATCGCAGTACCTGAGTTAGTAGCAGTACATTTTAATTATAAACTGCGACCTTGGTCGCAGCTCCGACCTTTGGTCGCAGGTCGCATCTGTTACATTTTGTCGCAGTACCTGAGTTAGTAGCAATACATTTTAATTATAAACTGCGACCTTGGTCGCAGCTCCGACCTTGGTCGCAGATCGCAGGTCGCAGCTGTTACATTTTGTCGCAGTACCTGAGTTAGTAGCAATACATTTTAATTATAAATTGCGACCTTAGTCGCAGTACATGTGTTAGTAGCAGTACATTTTAATTATTCACTGCGACCTTAGTCGCAGTACATGATTTATGCCTACACAGAGATAGAGAATATTAGTAATCTTTTCTAGAGTTGATATTACATTAAACCGTAAAGGAGAAAGTAGATTTTTACCCAAGCTTCGCTTCGGAAGAATATGCTTTTAATCCTTCTCTTTTCTCAAGATGCTGCATGTAGAAATGAATTACATTTGCATCTAAGTCTCTACTGAACATCAGGTCCTCAATGTCATTCCTTAAAATGATGATTGCATTATTGGTATCCTGATACGCAGTAGAACTGCAAGATATTCAAAACAAGTTAGTAATTTAATTGTTCTTATATAAAGGTATAACAAAAATTTTTTGCTATGAATTAACTTACTCAGAGTAGGACTTGTCGAAGAAATGTTTTATAAGAGCTTGTTGATGGGGCTGCAGAATTCTGTATGATGTGGTTTCGGTCAATTCTCTCGATTTTGGCTCATTGGAGGAAATCTCTTTGTCGCCGAAACCAGCGGTAGAACTCGCAGCCGCAGGCTGTGGAAGAGGATTTTCATTTTTTTTCTTCTTCTGTTTTGGATAAACAAAGTCGGAGTCATCGCGATCTCTTTCAGCGCGCTTGCGTTCTTTGACTCCCCTTTCTATTGTTCCTTTAGAGGTTTCCAAAACAGCTTCTTTTGAGGATTGCTTCTGAGGCGGAGTATGTTTTTGAATTTCTTCTTCAGAAGCTCTATCTCTTTGGATTTCTTGAGTCATTTGACTTATATTCAGAGAAAAACTTGGCACATCTTCTCCAGTAATATTTAAAATAGACTCAGAACCCATGATTTTTGTAACGCCCCGATCCCAATGATACGGGAACGTTACTGCAACGCATATACGTAGGTCAGATGGTGCCCCCACGTATATACGCTAAGCATAAGTACAACAAGTATCAGAGTACAACACACACAGCGTGGTATAATCATATGCCAACTTACAAAATATAAGTACAAAGTTACACAAGTTATGATAAGCAAAAATCACTTTACAAGTGTCCTTTATCACAACCCCAGTCCAAAAAGAACGATATACAACCAAAAATGCAAAAATGCTCACGCAAGGATGGAGATCCGTGAACCAAAAGAAGTGTCTGGCACGAGGACCGGAGCTAATCTGCCTGCTCACTAAAGAAAGCCTGATCTTCGGTGGATGGCTCCACTTCGACCCAGGCCTCGGAATCTGAATATGCAAATCCAAAGGGGTCAAGACATAATACAACAAATAAAAGATAGCCAAGTGGCAAGGATCATGAATAGGGATAATGAAATAGTACTAAGTAACAATGCATGACCAGAGATGTAAACTAAGAAAGATAAAGTCATATGCAATAAATCTACAATTAATGTCTTATTATTATTACTTGTCTTACTGTGATATCTAGCTATGTGACCCAGCGTCCCAGAGCACATAGATCCATATCCTAGTGAAACAAGGTTGTTATTGGAAACAGCGGTTGTATCGACGAACTATGTTTACAGTGTGTCCCGTGCATGCCCGGGACCACGCCCAGTATTGTTCCGTTGCTTGAAGACGGAACCTGCCGCTAGGCTAACAGGAGGGTCTTATGTATGCCCTTGTCATGACAGGAAACAGGAAAGGGAGGAAGCACTCCCCTCGGTCCCCTGGAGTACCGCAGGTAAGACCGGAAACATGGTGCACATCCTAATACCACTGTAAACACGAACACATATCGATATTCGCATATTTCCCCCTGACCCATGTGTAAGTTGGTGCATTTTATGTAAAAGTCCGGTGTATCATGCTTTGTTTTAAGAGATGGCATGATAGGTGGTGGTGTTGCTATTTAACATGCCATGAAACGAATATATACAATAACAAGTTATGAGGCAATAGGAGATGCATCCATTCAGTTATATATCATGTAGTGCTGGTATTGAAGCATGAACGAGCAGGAAATAATACACATGTAACAAGTATAGGTACTAAATTTAGAACAGAAATTAACTATGACACACAGCCAGGAGATTAGTCGACTAGGGGTATTGGTTAGTCGACTAATAGGGTTTCTAGTCGACTAGGAGTTTGGTTGATCGACTAAAATTGGGATACAGAGTGTTGGAATTCTGTTTCAGTGCATGCTAGTCGACTAGGGTAAGAGGGTTAGTCGACTAATAGGAAGTACTAGTCGACTAACAGATATTTCGGTCGTCTAGATCTGTGACACAGAAAGTTGGGTTTTTCTGGTCCAGTATGGATTAGTCGACTAGGTGGATTCAGGAGTCGACTAATATGGGTTTCCCGAGAGTTTATTAGTCGACTGATATTTTGGGCAAGTCAACTAATACTGTGTTTTCCAGAAAAACTAAATTTCAGCTAAGTGTTCTAGTCGACTAGGTCTTATGGTAAGTCGACTAATAGTGGGGAAAATCAGTGTACAGGACAGAAATTCTGGAAACGTGTTTGATGGCTAAATTCCTGGTTTTAGGTGACCTATGTGTACAAGAAGTGTAAATACAGTGCTCTAAGGCTAATACAAGTCTTGGTGAGTGAATTACTCCCTTGGAATGGTTGGATTTGAGCTTAGATGACCCTTGGAATGGTTGGATTTGAGCTTAGATGACCTAAAAATAAGATTTTTTAGTGTGCAAGTGAACAAAGATTTCTACTTCAAGTATGTGATGTGTGAACTAGGTCTTGGTGAGTAAGAACTCACCTGGAGGGGTCAAATCTGAAGCTTGATCCAAGGATGGAGGTGTTTGGCTCCAATCCACAACTTGTAGTTGAAGCTAGGTTGAAGAACTAGCTCTTGGAGTTGCCTTGGGGAGTAGTGGTTGAAGATGGAGCTCTAGAAGAAGTCCTTGATGAATCCCTTGTGATCTAGAGGTGGTTGTGAAGGATTTGGGTGATCTCTTAAAGTTAGGGTTTGTTGAAGAGGAAGAAGAAGGGGATTTTGCAATTCCTCTCTTGATGAAGAAAATGAGAAGGAAAGGGGGAATTTGCAATTGAAGGAATTTATATGTTGGGATTTATGTGAAGGGGTTGACATTTTGGTGAATGTGAGGGGTTATCTTGCAAAAGGAGGGGTGAGGTGAGTGTCCTCTCTTTGGCCACTTGGCCGGCTGTGGGAGAGGGAGAGAGTGAGTGGGGTTAGGTGAAGTGATGAGTGGGAAATGAGGTGGAAATGAAGTGGAATTTGGATTTTTGCAATTTTTGGAAAAATGCCCGAAATTCAAGTATTTTGGAATGGTCTGAAAATTTTACCAAAAATCAAGAATAAGATTTTAAGACTCATGGTGAAATTCGTTTGAAGAAATAATT
The DNA here is from genome assembly GCA_038442645.1 of Agave tequilana. NCBI lineage: Eukaryota > Viridiplantae > Streptophyta > Magnoliopsida > Asparagales > Asparagaceae > Agave > Agave tequilana. The sequence continues at coordinate 95,014 of JAVJIF010015008.1, forward strand.
TGTAGTTTTAAAATTAAAAATCCCGGAATCAGTCACCTGCCGACTCAGTTGGGATTTTCATAAATTCGTAAAATCTCCAGAAAAAGAGTGTAGGTTGAAAATATGATTCTAAGGAATAATGCCTAAAGGACCATCTAGAAATTCCTAACTGTTTGTGAGTTAAAAATCCTGGAATCGGTCAGCGGCACTGGCCGACACCGGTTTCGGAGAAATTCATTTTATTCCAGAAAATTCCAGAAAATCACGTAAAATATTAAATATTAGAAAACGATATTTGAAATTAAAATCGGTCAAATACGGAAGGTAAATCGGAAAATACGATCGAAAGACTGAATACGTAACTAAGTACGTATTCCGGGAGAGGGGTATTACAATCTACCCACCTTACAAAAATTTCGTCCTCAAAATTTCATAAGGTGAAAGATAACAGGAAAAGCAACAGATAGATAGGATACAAGGAAAGATAACGGTAGAAAAGGTAGAAGGGAAGAGTCTTACCCAATCAGATGTGAAAAGATGAGGATAACGATCCCGGATAACGTCCTCACGCTCCCAAGTGGCCTCTCCTGGCGCACGCCTGTTCCATGACACCATACCAATGGAATAGCTCTGTTCTTCAGTGCCTTGACACTCCTATCCAGAATGGCCAACGGCTGCTCTTGGTATGATAAATCCGGTTGTAGCTCCAGCTCGGAATGATCCAGAATATGGCTGTCATCCCTGACATACTTCCTCAACTGAGACACGTGGAAGACATTATGCACCCCGTCCAAAGATGGCGGTAATGCCAATCTATAGGACACATCTCCCACACGATCCAGGATCTCGAATGGGCCAATATACCTTGGGCTAAGCTTCCCACGTGTACCGAAACGGATTACACCCTTGGTAGGTGATATCCTCAAGAACACACATGATCTCCAACCTGGAACTCCAATGGGCCTTCTCGAGTGTCTGCCCAACTCTTCTGCCTACTCTGAGCAGCCCTGAGATGATCTCTGATAACCCTGACTTTCTCTGTAGTCTGCATCAGAATCTCTGGTCCCAAAAGACTCCTCTCACCGACTTCATTCCAACAAATCGGTGATCGGCACTTCCTACCATACAATGCCTCAAAGGGTGCCATCTTAATACTTGCCTGGTAGCTGTTGTTATATGAAAACTCAGCCAAGTGAAGATGGTCTTCCCAAGATCCCCCAAGTCAATCATGCAAGCCCTCAACATATCTTCAAGGATCTGGATAGTCCTCTCAGATTGTCCGTCTGTCTGAGGATGATAAGAAGTACTGAATTTCAGACGAGTTCCCAGACTTTCTTGGAGACTCTCCCAGAAATGAGATTTGAATCTGGTGTCTCTATCTGACACAATACTAACTGGAACTCCATGCAGACGAACTACCTCCTTCATATACTTATCTGCCAGAACCTCTGTCGTCTGGCCTACCCTGAATGGTATGAAGTGAGCTGACTTGGTGAGGCGATCAACATCACTATCCCCACACCGCATTATTACCCCTGGGACTCCGAGGCAATGCCGTCACGAAGTCCATGGTGATGTGCTCCCATTTCCACTCGGGTATCGGCAAAGGTTGAAGAAGTCCAGCTGATCTCTGATGCTCGATCTTTTTCTGCTGCTGGCAAACCAAGCACTTGGCAACAAACTGGGCTATCTCCCTCTTCATAGCATTCCACCAAAAGTGCTTCTTCAGGTCCTGGTACATCTTGTTTCCCCCAGGGTGTATAGAATAAGCTGAACTGTGAGCTTCCTCCAAAATCTTCTGTCTGACTTCTCCTCGGGAACACAAAGTCTATCTCCAAAATACAATGCACCACTGGTGAATGCAGATATCCGACTTCAATCCAGCCTCCACCTGAGCTCTGAATGTCTGCAATCTGGGGTCCTCATCTGAGCTTCCTTGATCTCCTTTATCAATGAAGACTGGATCTGTAAAGCCATGAACTGCACCCGGCCTTATCACCCCCTTGCACTAACATCAAATCCAATCTAATGAATTCCCGAATCAACTCCCTCTGCTGCGTGAGGTGGACTAGCACTCTGTTCTCTGGCATCCTGCTCAGTGCATCCGGAACGGTATTGACTTTGCCTGGATGATACTGCAAGTCAATGTCATAGTCTGCCATCAGCTCCAGCCACCTCCTCTGCCTCATATTCAACTCCTTCTGTGAGAAAATATACTTGAGGCTCTTGTGGTCTGTGTATATCAACACTTTGTCTCCCAGAAGGTAGTGTCTCCAGATCTTCAAAGAAATATCACAGCTGCCAACTCCAAGTCATGAGTTGGGTAATTCCCCTCATGAGGCTTCACTGCCTAGATGCATATGCTATAACATGATCATGTTGCCATAAGCACACACCCCAGGCCTTTACCTGATGCATCACAGAAAATGACCATCCCTCCTCTTACCTGAAGGGTTCCTCAAGATTGGAGCTGTGATAAGCCTCTGCTTCAACTGCTCAATGCTGCATCACAATCTTCTGTCCATATGTATCTCTCCCCTTTTCTGGTGAGCCTGGTCAACGGAGCTGCAAGTCTAGAGAAATCCTGGACAAAGCGCCTGTAATATCCGGCTAGTCCAAGAAAGCTCTTTATCTCAGTCACCGTCTTCGGAACTGGCCAATTCTGCACTGCCTGGACTTTCTGGGATCAACTGAAATTCTTCTGCTGAAACTATGTGTCCGAGGAAGGCTATGCTGTCCAACCAGAATTCACACTTGCTTCCTCTTGGCATGAAGCTGCTCTTGCTGGAGGGTCTGCAACACAATCCTCAAGTGCTCTGCATGCTCCTTCTCATTCCTCGAATAGATCAGGATGTCGTCTATGAATACAACAACAAACTAATCTAGGTAAGGGGAGGAGAACACTCGATTCATCAAGTCCATGAAAACCGCAGGGGCATTGGTGACTCGAAAGGCATAACTAGGAATTCATAGTGGCCATAACGGGTCCTGAATGCCGTCTTCGGAACATCCTCCTTCTTCACCCTCAGCTGATGGTAACCCGACTGCAAATCTAACTTAGAAAATACACGGGCTCCATGGAGCTGATCAAACAAATCATCAATCCGGGCAAGGGATACTTGTTCTTGATGGTGACCTTGTTCAACTCTCTATAATCAATACAAAGCCTCTTACCACCATCCTTCTTGTTCGCCAAGAGCACTGGAGCTCCCCATGGCGAAGTGTGCCCGGCCGAATCAATCCCTTGTCCGAATACTCCTGCACTGCTGCTTCTTCAGGATCTCCAACTCCGTCGGTGCCATCCTGTACGGAGCCTTGGATATAGGAGCTGTCCCTGGAACTGTATCAATGGAGAACTCCACTATCCTCCCGGTGGAAGTCCTGAAATCTCAGCAAAGACTCCTGGAAATTCATCCCACACTGGCACTCCCTTCAGAACCTCCGAAGTGGTCATCTGAATCTTCCTTCTTAGCAGGCTTCACCTCTCCGCTAAACTGGAACTCCGGCTGATGCGGGATTCTGAAATTGATCCTCCTTCCTCTACAGTCAATCACTGCATAGTACTGACTGAGCCAGGTCATGCCTAAGATTACGTCGTACCCTTGGTGTCTAGTACGAGCATATCTATGGCCAAGGTCTTCCCACAAAGCTCCACTGGACAGTCAGCACAAACTCTAGAAGATACAACTACCCCATTCCCTGTACTTATCTCCCACTTGCGGTCTAAAGCCTTAACAGGTATGGAATGAACAGCCACAAAATGGTCGGAGATATAACAGTGGGATGCACCCGAATCGAAGAGAGCGAGAACAGGTATAGAATGAACTCTGATGTTACCTGTAATCACCTCCTCTGAAGCCTCAGCCTCCTCTGCTGTCAGGTTGTAGGCCTGACCTCTGCCACGCCCTGCTGCCGTCCGGGCTCCTCTCTGCACTGGGCGAGCAACATGCGGTGGAGGAAGGGGAAGAGCTCTCCTCATCACTGGTCCCTGGTGCCTCTGCCCAACTGGCCCTGGTAGTGCCCTCTGTCCATTCTGCCCTTGAGGTGCCGGCAAGGTTTGATTAGCAAACCCCATTCTCCTGTGCGGACAGGTCTCCACGGCATGGTCTCGTGCTCCACACACCAAACACCATCCGTTCGCCCTCCGGCAATCTTGCTGAGAGTGTCCTGGCTTCTGGCAGAAATTGCAGATAAGACCTGGTCGAGCCACCTGGTAAGGAACTGCCCTGAATGGTTGCCTGGCCTGGACCTTCGCTGCTCTGAATGGTCCTCCTCTGCCCACCGGTACAAACGGCCTCTTCATGGCCTGGTTCTCTTGCTTCTTCTGAAACCCACGCTCCACCTCTCGAGCGATGGTGAGAACCTCAGCATAGGTCTTCAGCTGCTGGGGCATCAGAAACATCTGGATCTCCATCTGTAAACCCTGCTGAAACCTGCTTGCCCTCTTCTCTTCATCTAACACCATGTACGGGGCGAAGCGACTCAACCTGAGAAATTCTGCAGCATACTCATCTACGGATCTGTTCCCCTGTTGAAGCCTGATGAACTGCTCCTCCATGTCCTTCTGAGCAGTGGCGGGAAAGAACCTGCTATAAAAGCTCTTGGAGAACGTATCCCAAGAGATAGGCTCCTTCAAGCGAGCCTCCTCTGCAAGCCACCAAGTCCTGGCTATGTCCTTCAGCTGTATCTTTGCAACCTCCACTTGGTTCTCCTTAGGCACCCTGGCGGCGTTCAGCAGATCGGTGGTGTCTGTCAACCACTGTTCAGCCTCCAATGGTCTCTCGACTCCCGTGAATACGGCCGGTTGCAGCCGCCGAAAGTCTGACACGTTCCCAGGCCTTTGCTCCTTCGGAGCTGCCAACTCCTGCCTGAGGAGCTCAGTCTGCTGCTGCTGATTCTCCATCTGCTGTTGCTGGTTTCCCAGCATAGTCTGAATGATTCTCAGGACATCAGCACCCTCTCCTCCTACGGGTCCATTCGGTACTTGCCCGATGTTGTTGCGACCCGAACGTCTCTCCATACCGAAAGGGATAAGATCTGGAATTGGAAACAAAGGGAAGGAGTTTAGGATACGAGGAGTGAATCAAGGACGAAGTCAAGAAGGACTATATAACTTTGTACATTGTAGTTGGCATTAGCAAATCACTAGAATTTGCTACTTGGTTGTACCTTTAGGTTTGAGAGCCTAGGCTCTGATACCAACCTGTAACGCCCCGATCCCAATGATACGGAACGTTACTGCAACGCATGTACGTAGGTCAGATGGTGCCCCCACGTATATACGCTAAGCATAAGTACAACAAGTATCAGAGTACAACACACACAGCGTGGTATAATCATATGCCAACTTACAAAATATAAGTACAAAGTTACACAAGTTATGATAAGCAAAAATCACTTTACAAGTGTCCTTTATCACAACCCCAGTCCAAAAAGAACGATATACAACCAAAAATGCAAAAATGCTCACGCAAGGATGGAGATCCGTGAACCAAAAAGAAGTGTCTGGCACGAGGACCGGAGCTAATCTGCCTGCTCACTAAAGAAAGCCTGATCTTCGGTGGATGGCTCCACTTCGACCCAGGCCTCGGAATCTGAATATGCAAATCCAAAGGGGTCAAGACATAATACAACAAATAAAAGATAGCCAAGTGGCAAGGATCATGAATAGGGATAATGAAATAGTACTAAGTAACAATGCATGACCAGAGATGTAAACTAAGAAAGATAAAGTCATATGCAATAAATCTACAATTAATGTCTTATTATTATTACTTGTCTTACTGTGATATCTAGCTATGTGACCCAGCGTCCCAGAGCACATAGATCCATATCCTAGTGAAACAAGGTTGTTATTGGAAACAGCGGTTGTATCGACGAACTATGTTTACAGTGTGTCCCGTGCATGCCCGGGACCACGGCCCAGTATTGTTCCGTTGCTTGAAGACGGAACCTGCCGCTAGGCTAACAGGAGGGTCTTATGTATGCCCTTGTCATGACAGGAAACAGGAAAGGGAGGAAGCACTCCCTCGGTCCCTGGAGTACCGCAGGTAAGACCGGAAACATGGTGCACATCCTAATACCACTGTAAACACGAACACATATCGATATTCGCATATTTCCCCTGACCCATGTGTAAGTTGGTGCATTTTATGTAAAAGTCCGGTGTATCATGCTTTGTTTTAAGAGATGGCATGATAGGTGGTGGTGTTGCTATTTAACATGCCATGAAACGAATATATACAATAACAAGTCATGAGGCAATAGGAGATGCATCCATTCAGTTATATATCATGTAGTGCTGGTATTGAAGCATGAACGAGCAGGAAATAATACACATGTAACAAGTATAGGTACTAAATTTAGAACAGAAATTAACTATGACACACAGCCAGGATTAGTCGACTAGGGGTATTGGTTAGTCGACTAATAGGGTTTCTAGTCGACTAGGAGTTTGGTTGATCGACTAAAATTGGGATACAGAGTGTTGGAATTCTGTTTCAGTGCATGCTAGTCGACTAGGGTAAGAGGGTTAGTCGACTAATAGGAAGTACTAGTCGACTAACAGATATTTCGGTCGTCTAGATCTGTGACACAGAAAGTTGGGTTTTCTGGTCCAGTATGGATTAGTCGACTAGGTGGATTCAGGAGTCGACTAATATGGGTTTCCCGAGAGTTTATTAGTCGACTGATATTTTGGCAAGTCGACTAATACTGTGTTTTCCAGAAAAACTAAATTTTAGCTAAGTGTTCTAGTCGACTAGGTCTTATGGTAAGTCGACTAATAGTGGGGAAAATCAGTGTACAGGACAGAAATTCTGGAAACGTGTTTGATGGCTAAATTCCTGGTTTTAGGTGACCTATGTGTACAAGAAGTGTAAATACAGTGCTCTAAGGCTAATACAAGTCTTGGTGAGTGAATTACTCCCTTGGAATGGTTGGATTTGAGCTTAGATGACCCTTGGAATGGTTGGATTTGAGCTTAGATGACCTAAAAATAAGATTTTTTAGTGTGCAAGTGAACAAAGATTTCTACTTCAAGTATGTGATGTGTGAACTAGGTCTTGGTGAGTAAGAACTCACCTGGAGGGGTCAAATCTGAAGCTTGATCCAAGGATGGAGGTGTTGGCTCCAATCCACAACTTGTAGTTGAAGCTAGGTTGAAGAACTAGCTCTTGGAGTTGCCTTGGGGAGTAGTGGTTGAAGATGGAGCTCTAGAAGAAGTCCTTGATGAATCCCTTGTGATCTAGAGGTGGTTGTGAAGGGATTTGGGTGATCTCTTAAAGTTAGGGTTTGTTGAAGAGGAAGAAGAAGGGGATTTTGCAATTCCTCTCTTGATGAAGAAAATGAGAAGGAAAGGGGGAATTTGCAATTGAAGGAATTTATATGTTGGGATTTATGTGAAGGGGTTGACATTTTGGTGAATGTGAGGGGTTATCTTGCAAAAGGAGGGGTGAGGTGAGTGTCCTCTCTTTGGCCACTTGGCCGGCTGTGGGAGAGGGAGAGAGTGAGTGGGGTTAGGTGAAGTGATGAGTGGGAAATGAGGTGGAAATGAAGTGGAATTTGGATTTTTGCAATTTTTGGAAAAATGCCCGAATTCAAGTATTTTGGAATGGTCTGAAAATTTTACCAAAAATCAAGAATAAGATTTTAAGACTCATGGTGAAATTCGTTTGAAGAAATAATTTGTAGTTTTAAAATTAAAAATCCCGGAATCAGTCACCTGCCGACTCAGTTGGGATTTTCATAAATTCGTAAAATCTCCAGAAAAAGAGTGTAGGTTGAAAATATGATTCTAAGGAATAATGCCTAAAGGACCATCTAGAAATTCCTAACTGTTTGTGAGTTAAAAATCCTGGAATCGGTCAGCGGCACTGGCCGACACCGTTTCGGAGAAATTCATTTTAATTCCAGAAAATTCCAGAAAATCACGTAAAATATTAAATATTAGAAAACGATATTTGAAATTAAAATCGGTCAAATACGGAAGGTAAATCGGAAAATACGA